>JAAEAF010001717.1:0-89968 GCA_011037195.1 Triatoma infestans
CGGAGCCATTTTTGAGAAAATCGCAAAAAAGGAAAAAACTAACTAGTGAAGTGGTATTACCGGTTGAGGAATTTTGACAGATGACCCACTGTCGGATCCCAAGGTGATACCTCAACGGAATATCAAGTTTGAACTTTCTACGATTTTTCGTTTTTGTGCTATGCTGTTCACACCAAACACACACACACACACACACACACACACACACACCATTCGTTAAAAAGCACTTTTTTGGACTCAGGAACCTCAAAACGGATATTTCCGGTAAAAACACGATGTCGAAAATTTGACACGATTACAATACTTCCTCTTACTAGGAGTAAGAGAAAGTAAAAAAGACATTGTACAACTGCTGAAGCAACAACCCATCTATGTGAAATCATGGGGAAGATGTCCTTGACAGCGTACTGCCCGGCAATGGTTTTAAAAAATTAAATATTGATGTTACGACCTTGGAAACCTGACCTTAGGACAAACACGTTCAGGGCAACCATCTTGACTTTGATAAAACTTTACGAGAAGCTGTGCAGTCAAATCCCACATAAGTACTTGTACTTGCTGCAGAACTGGCTGTGTCTCAAGACATCGTTAGCTGCCATCTCCACTCTATGGGAATCGTAAAAAAGGAGATGTAGGAAAGTGTCGCATGAACCTACAATTCAAGAATAAAACCTTCACCATAGGAGGAGAAAAGGATATTTGCCAATTTCTCTTAAGAAATCCATCTGATATGCGTTGAGAAGTGGATTCAATGGCGAACACATGCTGAACTTTGCGAATGCCTATATCTAATGAAGCAGGAACACAGTGACAATAAATCTATAAATCATTAAAACACATCAAATGGTTACATTTCATTATCACTTGACGGCCGATGTCGCTAACATAAATAGAGAGTACTAAAAGACTCCAGCACTAACCCATAATATAAATATCCTGGTGATGATTTTCAAAGTAAGATCAAGATCTTTCAACATTTACAATAATACGTAAATTGGGAATGACACAATCAAATGCTTTACTAAAAATCAAACAAAATCAGAATTGTTTACCAGTCGTCTACCAATCAAACTTCTATGGGAATATCATACGTTAATATCATAGGTTCTCTACACTTGAATCCTTTTCAATAAACCAGATTAAAAAGTTCATATAAATTGTTATGGCATAAGTAATCAGATGCTTGGAGAAATACTATTGTTTCCAAAGTTTTATGGATAAGAAACTGTGGATGGAAATTGATAGTGAAGTGAATGTTTAGACATTAGGGTCTAATGAAGGATTATTTCCAGAGAGAAGGATAGTAAGAAAACGAAAGAGAGTGATTGTAAATGTCCAAGACATAAAGGATTAATAAAAAGTAAAAGTTTTTTCGATGATAGAAATTGGTAATTCATCAGTTTCTCTAGACAGATTTAGATTATATGTCGCAAATTAAAAGATAAGGAAACTCTAGATGTGTTATGTTGAAAATGAAATTTATTTCCAACAAAGTTTTCAAATTGTGACCATAGAGGTTCCAGCATAAATGCTGAGAACTGGCACCAGAGAAATAAAGAAAAGTGATTATTATTTAATTCATCAGGAGTGATGGATTGTTAAGAGAAAATACAGATTTTTATCAGATCCAGTTTTTTTCATAATTCCTTTTAAAACGATTTAGAATTTGTACGTTTATTATTTATATTTGAATGATGTTTCCTCTTTGATGACTTTACCAGAGATTGCACTAGATTTCTCATAACTAATTGGATTAGAGACAGACAGAGAGAGAGAGAGTAAATACCTATGAAATCATTTTCTTACTTAAGGGGATTTCAAAAACAACCTGACAAAATCTAATTACGAAAATCTGACACGATTTGTTAATACCACCTCCCTTCAGCAATAAATGTAATAGAAGATAGAAAATAATTCAATTAACATTTGAAAAATAAATACAGCAATAAAAGCTTTTATAATAATTAGATTTAAGGTAAGAAGACAGATGGAAAGCATTGTTTACAAAGGTGGTGTATGGGGTATGTGTGTATGTTGCAGAGAGAGAAAAAAAACTTCTTTTTTTTAAAATATATTCTTAATTTCCCACCGGGATTTTCTTCTTATTTTATACAGCTTCTTCTCTTAGTTCTCCAAAGTGTCTCAGTTGAGAAATAGCATTCAGCAAACGAAAACTAGTGGTGGGTACGTTTGGCCCATGGACCTTTGGAGTAATAGAGGACCTATTGAATATTTGAACAGCTTCTCACTATTTATTTACTTTATGGCTTTTCCTTCGTTCGGTCGATGGTGGAAAACAAAATTAGAAGCAGGATAAAATATTTTTACGCTTTTCTTCTTCTTTTTTTAAAAATTTTTTGTACTATTAGCCGGAATAACGTCTTCACCTGATTTGTTCCTGATTTATGATATAATTAGTAGGTCGAGAAGGAGATGATAACAGAGATCAAGGTTTTCTCCATGGGAAAAGATGAATGTTTTTAAGGCAGATAATTGATCCAAGATTAGGATAATGAGTAAATTAGATCTCGTAAATTTAGATGCAAGTTATCCCGCAAGGAGTACGCTCTGCATACTATACCGGCACAGTGAGCTATAGAGAGCTCCTAGAAAGAGAAAGCAAGGAAGGGCAGTATGCTTGGATTTGAGCCCGGGGATCTTTATTGACCTCTGCGTTGCTGGTCCAGCGCGCTACCACTGAGCTAATCCCTTCCTTCTCCCTTCGCTTAATATTTACGGGAATTGTAACATGTAAGGGACTAGCGGAGCAATTCGTGCAGCGATTAGAGAGTGGTGTCGCAGTAAGCACGAAGAGCTCTGGAGGAGGAACCCGGGTGTTATACACAGTAAAAGGATGATGCCAGGACTGTGTAAACGAAGAACCCGAATGACTCTTAGTCTGAGTAGGAGCCAGATTTCTCTGGTGACGGGACTATTTACGGGTCATGGTAGGTTCAGGAAACATCTGTACAAGGTAGGACTCATTCGAGCGGAACCCTTGTGCAGACTATGTCAGGAAGAGGAGGAAACGGCCTCCCACCTGTTGTTCGATTGCGTAGCAATAATCAGATTGAGGTATGAAACCTTCGGTACTTTGCGACCTGAGGAGATAGTAGCTCAAAACGACCTGGTGATGAAGGCCCTGAAACTCCTTAAGGAGGGAGGGTTTGTCTACTAGGAACTATCGGGGGTGGCACAATAAGCCTCTGTTGGCTGCAGTGCCGGGATATGGCCCACCCGAGATCGGATAATAATAATAATAACATGTAAGGGAATTGCTGGTAGAGCATCAACCCTAATATATCTATTGTATAAAATATTGTAATCTACTCTAGTAAGCATAACCTTTTAGAGTAAGGCATTCGGTGATCTCTTTTCCGGGGGCTCCTCCCTTCACCACCATCAATGGTACTGTAGTGGAAGAAAGAAATAAAAGAAAATAATAGTTTTGAGTTTAGAATATTTTATAGTATCCAAAATAGTATTTTGTTAATGTTTTAAATATATCTTAGTGCAGCGAATTTACCTTCAAAAAGAGTGTATTTTAGAGTCAGGTATACTACAATCTAGGTCATTGCTATTAGGGAAACAAAGACACAAAAATCCGTTAATTTAATACAATGCGACTTGGCCAACTGTTTTGTTAGAGAGAGCATTCCTTTGAACAGTCTGCCTTCTGCTTTCAAACAGGAGAGTCTGCATTCTGCTTCAAAAGCCAGAACACTTCAGGAATCGCCCTCTTCAAATCAGTGCCAGATATAAGTTAAAACATAAGAGCTTTGCATTTATTCTAGATAAACATCATTTAATAAGATATAGTTGTGAATATTAGAGAATATATTTATTTTAAAAACAGGGTGCTCTCTTGATTATTACTAATACTTCTCTTCTCTGTTAAACATATACTTACAAGCCCTTTTACAAAACCGCTCGTGCTACTACAAACACATTTCAGTACCAATCGTTTCTAAAATAAAAATAAAAAACCCTTAACCGGACTTAAACTCGAAAATAAGTGGATCACTGTTCTATTTTCTCGCGCTTACCATCATGAGGGACGACCATAAGTAACGTTCAACCGCAATAATAAATGGTTTGAAAATAATGGTTTTAATTTTAATTTTTATGGATAGTGCATATTAAACAAGAATCATGGCGGTAGATTGCATAATATATGAGAATCATGACGGCAGAGCGCATACTATACCAGAATCATGACGGTGGAGCCGTCATTGTACCAGCACCAAGCTCACTGTCCGGTGATGGGCAGTGTTGTCTGCAGCTAGAGTGCACTGTATGGAGGCTAGCAGTGCACTGAGAAGGCTCCGGGGGTCACAATAGATTATTCAGGTCGCATTGCAATAATCCCCTATAACAATCTAAATCTAAAATCTAGATGCAGTGGCTACACTGGTTACTTTCTGCATAAAATGGCTAAACATCAATGGACATATTCCTTAGAAATGAAATAATAAACATGTGGTATTTTATCCGTCGTAGCAGCATATTTATATTATTCCCGACTGGTTTCGGATTTTTATCCATCGTCAGAGCAAATTCACCAAGTTCATGTAGAGAGTTCCCGATACACAAAAAGGGAGATCAGCTAGAGTGCTCGAATTACAGGGGCATCTCGTTGTTATCCTGCGCCTACAAAATCTTTTCAAATGTACTCTTTAATAGACTGGCTTACTTCACTGATAGAGAGATTGGCCCTTACCAGTCGGGTTTTAGGAAAGGCAAGTCTACAGTGGATCAAATCTTTTCACTGCGACTGATTCTAGAAAAAGGAACTGAGTACAATATCCCAACACACCACTTATTCATCGACTTCAAAAATGCCTATGATAGTGTCCTTCGCCAGAAACTATTTGAAGCAATGGAGAAGATGAATATCCCCCCAAAATTGGACAGGCTGATTAAGCTAACAATGTCCGAAATAACATGTGCAGTGCGTCTTCAAACTGAGCTATCAGCTGAATTCAAAACAAATAAAGGACTGAGGCAGGGAGATGCTCTGGCCTGCCTCCTGTTTAACCTCGTGCTGGAAACAGTGGTCAGAAAGTCGGGTATACAAACCTTAGGCACTATTGGTAATAAATCCGTCCAACTGCTGGCATATGCGGATGACGTGGGTATCATAGCAAGATCCCTCTCTGCATTGAAGAACGCCTTCCGTGCACTTCAAGAGGCGGCGCTATCTGTTGGCCTCACGATCAATGAAGATAAAACAAAATATATGTATGTCGGAGGTGGTAGCGGGCCCCCTGGAGACAGACTTCAAATAGATTTCTTCTCCTTTGCGAGAGTTCAGGAATTCACATACCTGGGCTCCCAAGTTAATGCCTCCAATATCATTTCGCAGGAGATCGGCAAAAGAATAATGGCTGCCAATAGGTGCTACTTCGGTCTGGTCCGATACATGAAGAGCAGTCTGATCTCCAGAAAGACGAAGGCCAGGCTATATAAAAACCTGATCCGCCTCTCAGAAATGGACCATCCCAAGGGTTGATGAGAATAGACTCCTAATCTTTGAGAGAAAAATTCTTCGAAGGATCTTTGGTCCTGTGAAGGAGGGAAACATCTGGAGAAGGAGGCACAATGGAGAGCTTTATCAACTCTTCGGTGAGGCGGACGTAGGGCGAGTAATAAGACTAGGAAGGCTGAGTTGGGCGGGGCACGTGGCGAGGATGGATGTTGGACAGATCCCTAGAAGAATGCTTGAGGCAGCGATTGGTGAAAAAAGAAAAGTGGGCAGACCAAGGCTGAGATGGGAGGATGGTGTCGCCGGTGATGCAAGAAGTTTGCTGAAAGTAAGAAATTGGAAAGCGGCTGCAAACAACCGAGATCAATGGAACGGACTCATTGGGGAGGCTAGGACCCACTTAGGGTTGTAACGCCAAACAGATAGATAGATACATGTAGAGAGTTCACTTCCGAAACGGCCAGTAACAATATAAATAAGCATGCTACGATGGATAAAATACCTAATGTTATCCAGCATCCATACCCAGCATCATTTTGCTGGCCCATCCACATATTCGAAAAAATTAACCATTGGGCAGTTGTTTGAAAATGACTCCTTAAAAAAAAATTGTGCTAAAATCTCCGGAAAACTACAATTTGGCTTTTTTCCTTTCTTAAAAAGAAAAAGGAAGTAAAAATTTCAAAATTTGCACTGAATAAATTAACTGAAAAGCGCAAATATGATACATATTCAACTTAGAAGATGTTTATATTAGGAAACACTATTGCTTTCGTCATTGTTGGAATGTAGGTTACTTTATTTTCAATCGATTTCTTTGAAAAATTTGATTGGTTCTTAAATAAATGTGATAAAAAAAAGCAACTACAAAAGAAAAAAAAAATCTATTTCAGACATTTTTCAGCTAATTATAACTTTCCAAAAAAGGATTTCCGTGCCTATATGACACCATTTCCCTACTATCTTTACTTCCTCTTATTGCTAGTAAGAGGAAGTATAGTAATTCGTGTCAAATTTTCAATATCGAGTTTTCACCGGAAATACATGTTTTGAGGTCCCCTGAGTCCTACAAAAAAAGTGATTTTTAGAAAAATGTATGCGTGAATGTGGTGAACAGCGTAGCTCAAAAAAACGAAAAATAGCAGAAATTTCAAACTTGATATTCCGTTAAAGTAAGTTGCCGATCAAAACTGCTCAACCGGAAGTACCAGTTTACTAAATGTATTTTTTCATTTTTTTTTTTTTTTTGCGATTTTCTGGAAAATAGCTCCAACAATTTTCATTAAATATTGTATTTAAGTGTTACAATTTTTATTTGAAACATTTCTCTGGGAAAATTCATTAAAAGCGGGCTTTGGGGGGACGGAAGGAGTTATGTTTACATTAAAAAAACTGTTATTTCAGTTTAATATACAATAACTATTATCTAAATAATATTAGATTTAAAAATGTTGCAAAAATATCGGATTATTCGGAAGTGCGTTTTTACTGAACTGTTTTTTTGTTTCATTTTTCTGCGTTTCATTTTTCCCGACGGATTTCTTTAAATTTGTTATACTAACCATAAAATATAGAGACCTATCACTTTTGTTTGACACTTTTATCCCTTGGAAGTTCATTTAAAGAAGTTTTGAGTAAGTTTCCTCGAAAAAGTCTCATTTTATTTAAGTTTAGATTCAACCATTGATATAAAAATTGAAGACAAATAAACAATAAGTTTGCCGGCTGACGGATACTTATCCAAGCCGTATATACTTTTCTTTTATTAACAGTTGTATATTTGATTGTTTTTTGTATTCTTGAATAAAGTATATTATTATTATTATTAAACAATAAGTTTGAAAAACAAATTTCTTATTTATAATCGTTGTTTACACCTCTGTCAAATATTTATTTAAACAAGATTAGTACTATAAATAAGTACACAACACACTATAACACAAACACAACACACTATAACACAAACACAATACTGAGTTTGTATGTCATTGTATGATATATTATTCTCTAGTGTGTATGTTTATCCATATAACATGTTCAAGAGCTGTTACTTGGTAACGGACAGCTGCCAATACCAATAATAACCTGTCATTAGGTAGGTTATACTCCTTCATAACCTCTTGTGTACCATATTTACAATCTGTTCAGATTTATGTACCTATATTTTCATATTAACATTTTTCTTTCACTGCCTTATATATATATTTTTATATTATCACATTTATTTTATTTAGACTAGTTAAGATAGTGAATTTTATTAAGATTACGTTCTCTTATTTTCAATACTGAAGTTTATAATTTTGAATTACATTGTTTACATTAGTACGTGTTACCTGAGCACACTCAAACACAAATGGAGAAGCCTTAAAGATAAACAGAAATAAATATCCGTGCAACACAATATGTTGGTAGTTTATTTACCTTATTCAGAACACAAGATTACACACATCAAAATTTACAAGCAATCAACAAACATATATTTATATAAACACAAATGAAGATATTAGTCAATCTGAAATCACACTGGAATTATTTAATTAGCACACAGCACTAGAGTAAACAGAAAAACATACACATGAGTTTATCCTACATATGCTACACATGAGTTCACCGAAAATGCTATCGATCCTCTTCAATCTCTCTCAAAATCGATGTTTAATCATTTGTCTTTATTTGCAATAATATCAGCCGTTAACATACGCAGTTGAATCACTTAGTTCTGAGAATGTAGTGATGTTACAAGATCGACTGACAAAGCTAAAACTGCTAAGACTTGAAGAGGAAAAGGTTTTGTGTGATAATGTGGGTTTAGATCATCATGTACAGTGGCTCAAAGTGAAAATGATTCACCAATTACTAAAATTTTTAAGTATGTAATAGAAACTTTCAGAACACGATGTACAGAAAATATTATTGTCATAAATGACAAATAGTTCTGTATTATTACCACTAACAAAAATAATATTAATTGCCAAAAGTATGTATTAACTAGTAGGCAAATAAATTGATTTTAACAGAAATAAACTCAAAGTGAAAACGATACAGCTCCATGTTTACCAAGTACATACATATGACATTGACGTTTGTACAGTATATCCTTTTGCACTTGTTATTGCTGACTTAGAAAGAGGTATTAAGTATTTATAGTGAGTTTTGCTGTGCAATTCAGTGCTTTATTTTTAAATAAAGCATTGTGTATATGCACACACAACATTAAAAAGAGCGCGAGCTGATAGTTTCTTATTATCAGAATGGGAAGTCACAATAAGAGGAATTGCTCAAATGATCCAGAAAAATCATTCGACAATGTAACACATCATAGAACGGTCCAGAAGATATAAAACGATTCACAAAAAAACTAGAGCAAGTCACAAAAAAAAAGATTTACGGCTGCTAATGAAAGATGGATTTTACAACAAATTAAGAAAAATCCCAAATTATGTGCACCGAAACTAGCTGGTGAAATTGAAAAATATTTGCATAAGAAAGTCCATCCGGAGACAGAGTAAGAATGGTTATAAGAAAAAATAAATTTTATGGAAGGGTTGCTAGAAAGAATACCTTTCATCAGTAAAAAAAAATTAAGAAGTCAGAGTACTCAAAAAAAGATTCTACCTTCTGGGATAGAGTTTCATTCGCCAACGAATTTAAATTTAACATCTTCGGGTCAAATGGCCGTGGTTATCTGTGGGAAAAGCCCGGAGAAGATTAAAAAAAAAAAAAAAAAAGAATCTTAGGCCCACCGTAAAACATGCAAGTGGTGTGATTAATGGTTTGGGGTTGTATGACCAGCAGCTGGGACAGGTAATTTGCATTTCATTGAAGGAATTATGAACAAGCACAAGTATATAGACATTCTGCGTCAAAATTTGAGGGCAAGTACTGAAAAATTAAATATTAAAGACAATATTATGTTTTATCAAGACAATGTTCCGAAGCTCACATCACATTAGTCCAAGAATGGTAAACGTTCAATTGTCCTACCATTCTAAAAACACCACCTCAATCACCAGCTCTTAACTTGATAGAGAATCTAGAGACAGAAATAAGGAAACACGAAATATCGAATAAAGAAACTCTTCAAAGGGTTTTGCAAAAAAGAATGGGATAAAATTTTACCAGACTACACGAATAAGCTTCTGAATTCCATCCCAAAACGTCTTCATGAAATTAATTGCTAATAAAGGGCTTACCCATAAAGTATTAGAGAAAAAAATAATTGTTTTATTTCGTTTTTTTCATTTAGAAAAAAGAATGTGTATCATTTTCATTTTGACCTAATTTTGCAGTATGTAATTTAATTTGTTGTATATGCTGATATTATAAACTTTTTACTTTCTCTTACTCCTAGTAAGAGGAAGTATTGTAATCGTGTCAAATTTTCGATATAGAGTTTTCACCGGAAATATCCATTTTGAGGTCCCCTGAGTCCAAAAAGTGGTTTTTAGCAAATGGTCTGTGTGTGTGTGTGTGTGTGTGTGTGTGTGTATGTATGTATGTGAACAGCATAGCTCAAAAACGAAAAATCGTAGAAAGTTGAAATTTGATATTCCGTTTAGGGGTCACCATGGGATCTGACTGTACGTTATCTGTCAAAATTCCTCAACCGGAAGTACCACTTTACTAGTTGGATTTTTTACTTTTTTGCAATTTTCTCAAAAATGGCTCCGACGATTTTCTTTAAACGTCAAACATCAACCACACATACAATGAGCTACAACTTTTATTTGAAACATTTCACCGAGAAAATGCACTGAAGGGCACACTTTTGGGGGAGGGGTGGGGTTAGGTTTCCATCTAAAGTGCTATTTCAGTTTATTAGACAATTCTGCCATCTAAATAATGTTAATTAGAATTAAATATGTTGTTGAAATTCCGAGTTTGAATAAAATCGGATAACCGGAAGTAGCGTTTACTTTACCACTTTACTAAATGATTTATTCACTTTTTCGCAATTTTCTCAAAAATGGCTCCGACGATTTTTTTTGGAACTTTCTATATAAACTAAACATGCAAAGATCTACAACTTTTATCTAAAACATTTATCTGGAAAAATTCTTTTAAGGGCATTTTTAGGGGAGGGGTGGAGTTAGATTTTCATCAAAGTGCTATCCTAGTTGATTATACAATTCTATCATCCAACCATAATTAGTTAGAAATAAAATAGACGGCTGAAATTTCGAGTTTCAAGAAAATTAGTAAACCGGAAGTGCGCTTTTACTGAACAGTTTTTTTCAGTTTTCGACGAATTTCATTGAATTTGGTACACAAACTATAAAATTTGTCAATTATCATTTAGTGAACTGGAGTAAGAGAAAGTTGTGTGAGTGTTTCACACCAGATTTTTTTTTATTTTTACTTATTTGGCTTATTAATGGTAATTACAATGCTTGAGTAATTAATTTATGTAATTGCTACTTTCCCCTGCTTAAGTAGTAAACATAAATATAAAATTGAAACTGATTCGTTTAAATGTATCATTTTCACTTTGAGCCACCGTATGTGCAAGAATTGCCCCAAAAGGTATCCAAAACGATCTTTGTGCCATAGTTGAAGTAGTGGTGTTGAATATTAAATTCCTAACTTTATTATAAGGTAAGTAATTGGCAATGGTGTTGTTAATTGTAACAACTCCATATATTTCAAACTTTATATAACCCGGAAATAGAAAAGAAAAGCAATAAATAGATATTGTAGAGTGAAATAAATATAATGTATAAACGCTAACACGACTCTTTCCGTTCAAAATTCTAAACTGAGCAATGTTTTTGTTTTCACAAATGGAATTTATACAAAAGTTTTTTCTTGTAAATATTTATAAAATAAATCAAGATTTCAACAGGAGATCGTATATGAAGAAAGTGCGATTTTACAGAACATTTCAGTTTTATCCGATTTTCTCGAAAATGGCTGCAACTTTCTTTTTTGTTTTACTTTCTCTTACAAATAATAGTAAGAGGAAGTATTGCAATCGTGTCAGATTTTCGAAATTGAGTTTTCACCGGAGATACACGTTTTGAGGCCACTTGTGAGGCTAAAAAATGGTCTGTATGTTACTGTGTACGTGAACAAAATATCTCAAAAACGAATAGTTGTAGAGGAAGCTCAAACTTGGTATTCCGCTGGCATCAGACACGAAGATGTCGGGCAAAATCCAATTAACCAAAACTGGCACACTTTACTAATTGTTTTTTTTTTTTTTTCCACCTTTTTGTGATTTTCTCGGAAATGGTTCCGACGATTTTCTATAAAGTTGTGGACAACGAGCACAACTTTTATTTGTATAACATTTCTCCGAGAAAATTCATTTAAGGACAATTTTAGGGGAGAGGTGGGGTTATAGTTTTCTCTAAAGTGTAATTGCACAATTCTATCTAAATAATATTAATTAGTGTAACAGTAACCAAAGAGAGATCAGCAACGAAAGAGTGTAAAGACAAGAGAAACAAACTCAAACCACTCTCTCGGATTGGAGTGGGAGAAACTGTATAAATATAGCGACGGACCGTCCAAAAAAACACAGTTAACTTCAGTTCGATACAGTTCAATACAGCCAATCACTACATGTCATTTACCCATTTACCACTCTATCTTAAACATTAATTTGTCTGGTTGTTGAAATGAGACAACTAATATATTAATTAAGCGACCAGACTGCCTGGACTTTACAATACAGAAATGTTTAAGGTAGAGTGGTAAATGGGTAATGACACGTAGTGATTGGCTGTATGAACTGTCCTGAACTGTATTGAACTGTGTTTTTTTGGACTGTCCGTCACTATATTTATACAGTTTCTCCCACTCCAATCCAAGAGAGTGGTTTGAGTTTGTTTCTCTTTCGTTGCTGATCTCTCTTTGGTTGCTGTTACAATTAGAATAAACTAAATCACTCCATATTACTCGCGTTGGCTCTGATTTGAAGCACGTTCAAAAGAAAGCTACTGTTTAAAATGTAAGGACCACTAAATTAAGGCATGATATGTTTTCTAAGTCATGGAAGCGTTTATTTGCGCTAAGATAAGGAGCCACAAAAATTTGTTCAAACAGTGTTAAATATTTTTGAGATCGGCCGGCCATTTAGCGTTGCTTAAAGAAGCTGATAAGACTCACTCGGAACGAGAACTGCGATAAGTATTATTAAATCTGGGTGCCTATCGGCATGGGACCTAAGCCAATATGGCTTTTATTCCCTCTAACTGATTTCCCTTGGCAGTCTACCGGTCTGTCTACAATATACTTTAGCCCCAACCGAATCAGGCTTTCTCCTGACACTGAGACTCTCCCAAAAATCCGAAACTTAGTGCCAGTATAACGGGATCACTGACGGGGACTACCTCCCTATTTTATGCATATGACTAATCACCCATGTATGTCCAGTCACTACACCCACTAAGGTCCACAATCCTGCTCAGGGACAGAAGGTAATCCGAAACCCCATGCTTAGTCCCTTTGATAAAGCTTTTGGCCTGGAGACCTCAGATATGAAAGGGAGGTTGGAAGGGGCCATTGGATGACCAGAACGGAATTGCTTCAGATGTTTGCAATACTTGGCAACTGGATGGCGGCAACTGTCGTTGCCAGTTCATGAGATTTAAGATTTTTTTGTTTGGTTAGTTTTAAAGTAAATTTTAACATTTTTACCTTCTCACTCTAAATTCATCACCAGGTAAGCTGACTGCTGAAGATGGGCTCTTATTTCTTTTGCCTGGTTGTGGTGTAGTGTTAAATTCATTTACCATCTGAAATCATATATTTTCATTATTTCTGTTATAATTGACAAAAAAAAATAACCATTATTAATTAAAATAAAAATAAACTAATCAAGAAATAACAGTGCAATAAACTTGAAAAAATTATGTAAATGCAAGAGTATTGCATTATTGATGTATTATTTTATGAAGAAATTTGGTGAGGGATCGGTCAGGAAAAATAAATCTGGTGTGAAACACTCACACAACTTTCTCTTACTCCAGTTTTCAAAATTATAATTGACAAATTTTATAGTTTGTGTACCAAATTTTATGAAATTCGTTGGAGTTCGTTGAAAACTGAAAAACATGTTCAATAAAAAGCGCACTTCCGGTTTACTAATTTTCTTGAAACTCGGAATTTTGGCCATCTATTTATTTCTAATTAATTTTGTTTGGATGGTAGAATTGTATAATCAACTATGATAGCACTTTAGGAAAAAAAACCAACCCCACCCCTCCCCCAAAAGCCCCCTTTAAATGAACTTTTAATTAAAAATTGTTTATCGGAAAAAAATCATTTTAAGTGTGTTCAGGGAGGAAGTCGATTTACAGGTAATGTGTATTGCCCCACATTAAAGTCAATCACATTTTAATAAACTGAGAAAAAGTAAGATTCCAAATTCCAAGAAAATTGTATGATTAGAACAGTGAGATGGCAGTAAGAGAACCGTTATTTTTACTTCCTCTCACTCCTAAGTATTGTAATCGTGTCAAATTTTCGATATCGAGTTTTCACCGGAAATATCCATTGTGAGGTCAGGGGCAAAAAAATGGTTTGTGTTTGTGTGTCTGTGCGTATGTATGTGAACAGCATAGCTCAAAAACAAAAAATCGTAGAAAGTTCAAACTTGATATTCCGTTTAAGTATCACCATGGGATCTGACCCCTACGTTAACTGTCAAAATTCCCCAACCGGAAGTACCACTTTACTAGTTGCTTTTTTTTTTACTTTTAGCCATGTTCTCAAAATTGGCTCTAACGATTTTCTTTAAACTTGTTATATCGACTACACATACAAAAATCTAAAACTTTTATTTGAAATGTTTCTCTGGGAAAATTCATTTAAAGGCACTTATGGGGGAGTGGTAGGGTTAGGTTTTCATGTAAAGTGCTATTTCAGTTTATTAAACAATTCTATAATCTAAATAAAGTTAATTAGAAATAAATATGTTGTAGAAATTCGGAGTTTCAAAAAAATCGGATAACCGGAAGTGCATTTACATTACCACATTACTAAATGATTTTTGTAAAGTGTGAGGTGTTGCGTGTACGAGTATGTATGTGAACAGCATAGCTCAAAAACGAAAAACCGTAGAAAGTTGAAAATTGATATTCCGTTTATCACCATGGCATCTGACAGTGGGTCATTTCTCAAACTTCCTCAACCGGAAGTACCACTTTACTTGCTGTTTTTTTTTTTCCTTTTTTGCGTTTTTCTCAAAAATGGCTCCAACGATTTTCTTTAAACTTGGTATATCAATTACCCATACAAAGAGCACAACTTTTATTTGAAAGGTTTCTCTGGGAAAATTCATTTAAGGGCACTTGTGGGGGTGGGGTGGGGTTAGGTTTTCAACTAGTGTGCTATTTCAGTTTATTAGACAATTCTATCATCTAAATAATGTTAATTAGAATTAAATATGTTGTTGAAATTCCGAGTTTAAAAAAAAATCGGATGACCGGAAGTGCGTTTACTTTACCACTTTACTAAATGATTTTTTCAATTTTTCGTGATTTTCTCAAAAATGGCTTCGACGATTTTCTTGAAACATATTATATAAACTAAACACACAAAGATCTATAACTTTTATTTAAAACATTTCTCTCGGAAAATTCATTTAAAGGCACTTTTGGGGAAGCGGTGGGGTTATATTTTTCTATAAAGTGCTCTCATAGTTGATTATACAATTCTATCATCCAAACAAAATTAATTAGAAATAAAAGGATGGCGAAAATTCAGAGTTTCAAAAAAATTAGTGAGTAAACCGGAAGTTCGCTTTTACTGAACAGTTTTTTCAGTTTATCGACGAATTTCATTAAATTTTGTACACAAAATATAAAATTTGTCAGTTATAATTTTGAGAACTGGAGTAAGAGAAAGTTGTCTGAGTGTTTCACACCAGATTTTTTTTTTTTTTTAATTTAGGGCGCTTCAACCAACATTTATGGTCATTAGCGCTCGGAGCCTTCTCAGTACACTGCCGGCCTCCAGACAGTGTTCTCTCGTTACAGACAACACTGTCCATCACTGGACAGTGAGCTGTAGAGGGTCCTTAGGAAGAAAAAAATCTAAGGGTAGTACAGCTGAACTCGAACCCTGGTCCTCCGCGTGGAAGTCCATTACGCTAACCACTTAGCTACTCCCTTCCCTAAATTATTTATTTCATTAATAATTTAATAATAAAAGTGTGACAAATAAAAATTTTCATTAAAATAAGTATTAACAATAACAGTTTGAATGAAAAAAGTAAAATTTATTTCGTCGTTTGGAGATTTTATACATTTTCCACCCTAGGTCCATCTCCCCCCCACTCTTATTTACGTCAACAAATAATAGTATAAAGAAAATTGTTTCAATAAATCATGTTGATAACATTATGAAATCATAATATTAAGGGGAACAAAAAAGGTTGTAGAGAATAACCTTTAAAAAGAAGGAAAAACCAAAATTAAATCTGTGCATGATAAAAGGATAGAAAGACTCCATCCTGGTTGTGTTGCCATGGTAACAACTACATAGTATACTATGGACTTTTTATCTGGTTATGGATGTGTATGTGCGTAGTGAATAGGGAACTTGGTGACAACCGGATGACAAAAGCTTAGACATTTGTCAAGAATAAATGGGGAAAAAAACCTCTTGTTTCTTGACTGTCCGTTTCTTTATTTTATTATTTGTTTTTTGTTTTTGTTTTTAACAAATTGATGTATTAAATGTAAAAACAAAAAACAACATCATTAAATTAACACTTCGCTTGACATTTTGTAAAGAATTCTGGAAATTCTATTCCTTTATAGAAATTCCCTAGACTAAAACATTAGAACTATATCAATTATTACTTTTTCTTACTAATGTGTGTGTGTACTACATGGTTTGTGTGTGTGTGTGTGTGTGTGTGTGTGTGTGTGTTGGAAAATTAGTAAAAAAAAATTCTATATTACATTTTTCATAGAAATAATTAGCTATAATATAATTATTAGCCAATCGCAATGTAAAATGTGAAGATGGCAAATGTGGGCGTGGTCCACCTTCTCTTCTACACTATGATTGGCTAATTATTTATAGCTAATTATTTCTATGAAAAATCTCGAAGAGAATTTTTTTTTTTTTTTTTACTAATTTTCCCATGGTAGATATTTTCAACAATAAAATGTTGATCGGGAATTCTAAGCAGGCAATTCCCTTATCCGCTCCATGCTCTACCTTGTGTTTTCTTTGTGTTGGTGCGCTTCATCCGGTATCTCTGTGTGTGAGTGTATTTCCTTCGCGAAAAACTGAAAAAATCATTTAATAAAGTGTTAAAACAAACGCACTTCCGGTTATCCGATTTTTTTCAAACTCGAAATTTCAACAACATATTTAATTCTAATTAACATTATTTAGATGACAGAATTGTCTAATAAACTGAAATAGCTGTTAAGATGAAAACCTAACCCTACCCGTCCCCTAAAAGTGCCCTTAAATGAATTTTCCCGGAGAAATATTTCAAATAAAAGTTGTTGCTCTGTGTATGTGTAGTTGATATACCAAGTTTGATGAAAATCGTAGGAGCCATTTTTGAGAAAATCGCAAAAACGTAAAAAAAAAAGTAAAGTGGTACTTCCGGTTGAGGAATATTGACAGATAACGCACCGTCAGATCCCGTGGGTGATACCTAATCGTAATATCGAGTTTCGGTTTTTCGTTTTTCGGTTTTAAACAGAGCTATGCTGTTCAATACATACACACACATACACATACCATTTGCTAAAAACCACTTTTTTGGACTCAGGGGACCTCAAAACGGATATTTCCGGTGAAAACTCGATATCCAAAAATTTGACAGATTACAATACTTCCTCTTACTAGGAGTAAGAGAAAGTAAAAAATCTGGTGTAAAACACTCACACGACTTTCTCTTACTGCGAAATGGCAACTTTTCTTTACACAATTCTTACTAGTGTTTAAAACCGTGGCATTTTTATGGTGAAAATCGCAACAAAAAAACTGAAAAACCTATTCAGTAAACTCGCACTTCTGGTCATCCAGATTTTTTCAAACTCGGAATTTCGACAACATATTTAATTCTGATTAATATTATTTGGACGATGGAATTGTATAATAATTGAGATAGCATTTTAGAGAAAACCGTAACCTCACCCTTTCAAATAAAAGTTATAGCACTCTGTATGTGTGTAACTGATGTACCAAGTTTAAAGAAAATCGTTGGAACCGTTTACGCGAAAATAATTTTTTTAAAAAAACTGAAAAACCATTCAGTAAATTGGCACTTCCGGTTAATGGATTTTGCCTGAAATTTCGGGTCTGATCCAGTGGTAGTAGGTAAACGGAATACCATGTTTGAGCTTCCGGCAACTTTTCGTTTTGGAGAAAGCACACATACAGACCATTTTCTAAAAACCACTTTTTTGGACTCAGGGGACCTCAAAACATGTATTTCCGGTGAAAACTCAATTTCGAAAATCTTGCACGAACGCAGTGCTTGCTCTAATAGTAGTTAGAAAAAGTAAAAAGTAATCGAACTAATTATTAATTCAATTAAACTATTAAATTAAAATAAATTATAATAATGAGAAACGTTATATATTGTAACGTTTTTCCCTCTAAACTAGCTACTGCAACTAGTTCTAAGTGCTTGAACACACAATAAGTAGTTCTAAGTTGTAGTTCTATGTTGTTTTACACAATAAATTACAAATACAACATTTAATAATAATTAATTCACAGTTTAAACCAACAAAAGTTCACCTTTTATACACTTTTCACAAACGCACACTTTGTTTGTAACAAGAATCTCTCTAAACTCTCTGTTGTCCCACTATTTACACCGGTGGAGAATGGTCTAGAGGTTATCGATTGTTCTAGAGAGGGCTAAAACGCGCCGCCAGGGCTTCCTAGCGGCTACTAGGAGAAGTTGAGGCACCTGCTTTCTCTCCTAGATGGCACCAGTGGCTGCGTTATAATACGAGGCATATCCAGAAAGTAAGTGTACTGAGGCTCTCACGCCGGAGGGATTCCGTTTTCGACATGTTGGCTACACTATCTTGTAGCCTGATTCCTCCTCTCCGCAACGAGACCGGTTCGAGGTCAGTACGTTGAGAACTGTCGACGCGACAATACGTTTCGTGACAAATGTCAATCCAATCTCCCGCCAAGTGTGAAATATTCAAGGTCGGACAAGAGTTTTTGAGACGCTACAAACTCCATGGAGATGAATTTCTCCGCTCCATCATTACTGGAGATGAAACTTGGGTTGCACACTACACACCTGAAACCAAAAGGCAGTCTCAACAGTGGCGTCACACCCATCTTCACCCTCCGCCAAAAAGTTCAAAACCACAATTTCAGCCAAGAAAATCATGGCATCCGTGTTTTGCGACTGTCAAGGCATAATTTTATTTGAATATATGCCTCAAGGGGAGACCATCAACTCTGCAAGATACTGTGAGCTCCTAAAAAAATTGCGGAGGGCGATTCAGAACAAAAGGAGAGGCATGCTGACAAAGGGAGTCTGCCTGCTGCACGACAATGCCAGACCATACACCGCTTGCCTTGTTTAAATGGGAGGTCCTGAACCATCCCGCGCATTCCCCTGACCTAGCACCTTCAGATTACTATCTCTTTACCTCCCTGAAGCTGCACATGGGTGGAAAAAGGTTTTCAACCGACGAGGAGGAGAAGGGGAAGTGGAGAAGTGGACGAAGGGGTTGGCGGAAAACTACTTCGAGGAAGGCATCAAAAAATTAATACCCCGGTTCACCACCTGCATTGAGAGGAATGGTGACTATGTCGAAAAATAGCTTACATATATATGTACTAATGTAACCAGGTAATTTTTTTTGTTCAAATAAAAATTTTTGTAACCTACAAAAATTCAGTACACTTACTTATTGGACATGCCTCGTATTAAAGTCGAAAACTACAGGAGATGGATCATAATTTAATTTCTTGTAAAGGATTAGAAGGGATACTTGCCAGGTTGCCAACTGAATCCGCAATACTTGCGTATCATAACCCTTTAGTTATGCACAATCATTATTTAGGGAAGGGATTGGTTCAGAGGTTAGCGCGTTGGACTACCACGCGGACGACCCGGGTTCGAGTCCAGTGCTACCCTTACATTTTTTCTTCCTAGGAGCCTCCACAGCTCACTGTCCGGTGATGGACAGTGTTGTCCGGAGGCCGGCAGTGCACTGAGAAGGCTCCGGGCGCCAATGTTGACGCGCCTTAAATTTAAATAAAAAAATTATTTTTATTATTTTAGACAAAAATTGAATTAGAACTTTTCACCATAAGATAATATGTCATAAAACAATTCTAGCCAGGATGAAATAGAATAAAACATTTTTATGCGGCTTATATTCCTGATAGGCCTTGATGGGTAATTTGATAAAAAGACAAAGTACTTTTCTAGCAGAGTAAATTTATTATTAAGAATCGCATCTTATACAATATATTCACACTGGACGTATACTGTAGCGAGACTGACATAAAAGGCAGCGGATGGAAAAGGGCTGGTTAGATAAGAGTAGGGGTTGCGTAACCCATAGCAACGTTTTATTATAAAACTTTTCTTGTAAACAATTTAACATTAACAATAAATTGGATCGATTCTCTAACAATTCCATAACATTTGCTTTTATGTTCAGACGAGCTATATACTATTTTTGCCACAATTTACACTAACATTAAAAATTATATAAAATTTCTTTTGCAACCGGAAACATTTTGTAAAACGATATGATTATGAATAAAAAAATATTTTTGGAGGAACCCTCAAATTAATGGAGCTAATTCCTAACCTATTAACTGTACATATTTGGATTTCCCAGAAAGCATATCTACGTGTATAATATTTTGATTCGAATAATCTATTCAATCCGTTTATGTGTGCTATGTACTTTATAAAAATGGTAACAAGAAGTGGAAGGAGAAGAAATAAACCCGAACAATTTGGAAGTATATAAACAGTAAAGTCTGGCTATACAACCTCTTGACAATCGAAGATTCGACAGTGATTGCATATTTGTTTTTAAGCTCCTAAATAATATTATAAATTGCTCTGACTTATTCAGTAAACTTAAAAATATTCATGTATGTATGAAACGTAACTCGTCAGGGGGAAGCTACAGTTCTTAGCGCACTAGTTCGTGAAGGTCCGAAATTAAAGGGCGAGGGAACTGTGACCTGCTTACCACATGTCCCTCAATATATCGCCGTCAGTTAAACCTTGGTCCTTTATGAACTGTTGCGCCATATTTTTCTAGGTAAGTCAGTAAATAAAGTAATGCTTTTTTGTCTTCTTCCTCTTCTTCTCCTCTGGCACTACAGACCAGGAAGTCCTGGGCCTCTTCAAGTACTTCACACCACTCCGTCCGGCCGTTGCCTGCATTCTCCACCCTACAACTCCCAACACTCTCAAATCTTCCACATCATCCCTCCACCTCAGTTTAGGCCTTCCTCGCCTTCTTCCTCCTTCTGGATGACCTTGGTTAAACTTTTTAGGATATCTTTCCTCTGACATTCTTTTCAAGTGTGCAAGCCATTTTAGTTTTCCTTTTTTAATAAACCCTATCTTGAAGTTGATCCCGATACAAGCCCCACAGTTCCTGATTCGATCTTATCCTCCACCTATCTTCCTTCTGAACAGGGTCAAAAATCCTTCTCAGGATTTTTCCCTTCCAACTACATACAAGGCGTTCATTTTCCTTTGTCCAGTACCCAATTCTCGCTTCCATATGTAACAACAGGCCTTAAAATGGTTTTATATATAAATAGCTTTGGCTTGTCTTGATCTTGATTGACCAAAATCTTAAAACTTTTCCCCGGGATCAACAACACCTGTTTACCCGCTATTATTCTTGCTTTAATGTCCTCTTTAACATTATTTTTCTTACTAATAATAGCTCCTAGGTACTTGAACTGCCCAATATTCTCAAACGGGTCGCCACCTAATTTAATCAGTTCATTATTGGATGCTCCCCTTCTAGTGGCAATTTATTTTAAACCACAATACCTTTGCTTCCTTTTCAAATATGCCTTATTTTCAGTTTTGCTTAACGTCCCCACTACCAAATTAGAGGTCGTGGTCGGTGGAGTGGAAGCATATACTTTATCAATAATATTTTTTAAATTAATATAAGCCAAACCGATACAAGCCATACTAAGATATGACTAATCGGATACAAGCCATATTAGAACAAGATAATGCAAATAATTTACTCAATACCCATACTATGTTTATAACATGACGCTACATACTGACTACAGATCCCATTGATTCACGACTTAACACAACAACTTTACAAAAGATTCTACAGCTAACTAGGAACACACAAGAACCCGCACATCATAAACCTGTCCTCCCTAAACATCCCTGGGAATCCTCCCAGACGTTTAAAACACCAGTGACCAAGGGACCATCTGCCACAGTAAAAGAGAAGGAATAACAAGACCGGGAAGAGTGGCATTGGCCACCTCATTCAAGCCTTCAAGCCAGGACTCTAGGCTCACATTTACTTATTGTAAAACATTACAGATTGTAAAAATTATAAATAAATTAAAAAAAAAAAAAATTAATATAAATTTAGCAGTTATGTGCGGGACTCGAACTGGGAACCTGCCAGTTTCAAGCCCGTGCCACTACAGCAAACCCGCCCCGATGTGTAATGTGTATTAATGTGTTTAGTAAAAATTGTTGAATTGCAGTCGTCAGTTCGAATTGTGATATTACCAGTATGAGAAGGTCAGAGTCGAAATATGTATAAATAAAAGTATCTATTATTATTTGTTTGTCATACATTATCAATTGAAGAAGGTACGGAGTGGAAGAGAGACAAAATGAATTGTGGGAAAATAACGGATCCTTTGATTTTATCGAGTAATACCTTGTATAATGGGTATGATGAAGGAGAGAAAATGGTTTGGTTTAGATTAATAAACTAGATATGGCTGAACACTGTATAATGTAAAAAGTGACACTGACTGCCTGGACTTTACACTAAAATGGTAGAGTGGTAAAGGGTAAGGTAGATGACACGTTGTAACTGCCGAGTGAACTCTGCTATATATCTATCTCCCGTCGCTGTATTTATGCAGTTTCTCCCACTCAAGTCCGAGAGAGTAGTCCTGCCATTTTGTCTCATTTTCTCTGCCATGGAACCCTCTCTTTGGATCCTATTAATTAAATCTTCCCTCCTTGGAAGTGATTAATTAAATTGAATTTTTAAAAAAGTTCGTTAAATGTAGATCTATTCAATTCGAAAAAGTAACGTTAAGTTGTTAATTTTTCCTTTATTATGCATATCTTTAAGTGATTCAATCAAAATATCATTATTAATTTGAATAACAAAAATAAAATACGTTAATTTAAAAAAATGGGAATAAATTCAAAGTAAGAGGAAAATTGAAGTTTCTTTATAAAAAGATTTGATTAGAAATCTGGTCCTAGAAAATAGGGGGGGAGAGAGAGAGTCAGTGACAGTTTATCTTTCTCTCTCAGAACTTAGATTAGGAAGCTTTAGATAAGTTTAAGGAAGTAAAGCGGAGAAAAGGAGAAGAATTACCTTACTTTAAAGTTTAGTTGGAAATGAAAACTTGGAAAGCTTGGTAAAGCTTTTCAAAACTTTCAGTATTAACAAATAGGTTTCTAAAGATATAAATTTCTATAGAAATTATTTATTTACGAAACATTAAAAACTATTTTTAAACCATATAGATTAATTATTTATTAATAAATGGATGTTAATGTTTATTATTTTTGTTATTATATTTCTGTGACAAATATTTTACGAAATTCGAATTTTTTATTTTATATTTTATATTCTTTAATTTTATAAACATATTATCGTCCTCTAGCGTTGGTCCAGTGGCTAGCGCACTCGCTTTTTGTGTGAGAATACAGGGTTCGATTCCCGTGAGTCGGTGTTGACCCAGCAACGTGATAAAAAGTGGGAAGCTACAGTTAGTAGCGCCCTAGGTAGCGAAGGCCGGAACTAAACGGCTGGGAACTGCGACATGCTTACCACACCCCACACCCCATTCAAATCGCCGTATGGCAAGCCTTGGCCCAATTTTATAACTGTATTAGCTGCAGTATAAAAAAAAAAATCTGGTGTGAAACACTCACACAACTTTCTCTTACTCCAGTTCTCAAAATTATAATAGAGAAATTTTATAGTTTGTGTACCAAATTTAACGAAATTCCTTGAAAATTGAAAAAACCGGTTCAGTAAAAGCGCACTTCCGGCTTACTAATTTTCTTAAAACTCACAATATTGGCCATCTATTTATTTCTAATTAATTTTGTTTGGATATTAGAATTGTATAATAAACTATGATAGTACTTTAGAGAAAAACATAACCCCACCCCTCCCTGAAAAGTGTCCTTAAATGAATTTTCGCAGAGAAATGTTTTAAATAAAAGATATAGATCTTTGCATGTTTAGTTTATATACGAAGTTTCAAGAAAATAGTCGGAGCCAATTTTAAGAAAATCGCGTAAAAGTGGAAAAAATCATTTAGTAAAGTGTTAAAATAAACGCACTTCCGGTTATCCGATTTTTTTCAAACTCGGAATTTCAACAAGATGTTTAATTTTTATTAAATTATTAAGAAGGCTGAATTGTCTAAAAAACTGAAATAACACTTTAGATAAAAACCTAACCCCACACTCCCCCGGAAGTGCCCTTAAATGAATTTTCCCGGAGAAATGAAATTGTTACAAAAAAGTTGTAGCTCTTTGTATTTGTAGGTTGATACACCAAGTTTAAGAAAATCGTCGGAGCCATTTTTGAGAAATCGCAAAAAACGTAAAAAAAACAACTAGTAAAGTGGTACTTCCGTTGAGGAATTTTGACAGATAACGTACTGTCAGATCCTATGTGAATCCTAAACGGAATATCATGTTTCACTTCGACGGTTTTTCTTTTTGAGCATGCTGTTCACATACATTACAAACACAAACACAAAAGACCATTGTAAAAACCACTTTTTTTGGACTCCGGGGACCTCAAAACTGGATATTTCGGTGAAACTCGATTATCGAAAATTTGACACGATTACAATACTTCCTCTTACTAGGGGTAAGAGAAAGTAAAAAGTCGTTCCTGAATGTTTCATACCAGATTTTTTTTTTTTAATTACTTTTTCTTATTTATAATTTGAAGGAAATCGGTTAACCGAAAGTGCAACATTATGAAATAGATTTTGGAACATTTTTTCGAAAACCGTTGCAACAATTTTCTTGGAAACTTGACCTGCTGAATGTACAGATAAAATCGTATCAATTTTATTTGAAGCAATTTTCCGAAAAAATTGAATATTTATGAGAGATTGGTTTTGGTGGTTTAAATTGAAACTGCACAAGCTTTGTTTGGTTTTGTGTAGCAGAGGGCGCTCCACACTAGTTCGCTCAGGTATGTAAGCTAATTAAATTGTACTAATTAACAAATCAGGAAACACACACACGCACACTCATTCAAAAACCATTTGGCTAAAAATCTGAAGATGTTCGTAATATATCAGTAAAGTTCAAAAATATTGCTAGATTATACTCTCTGGAGGGTAGTTTAAAGGTAAGCATTGATAATTAATTGCGATAAGCCATACGTCTAGCCCGTACCCTGAAGAACTTTTCCCGTTAATGGAAAATGTGGGAACCGCAAGACAACCTAATCCTCATCCAACATGCACTTACATATACCACGTTCGGCTAATCATATGTTTTGGGGGACCAAGTTCCGCCCCTTGTTTTTCCCCTCTTAGGATTTCCTATATGATGGATGCCAGAAATATAAAAATATATTTTATTTGAAATTATGAAGAAAATCTTAACATTCACTGGCAAAAGGGACTATTCCAGGTAGAAAACCACCATGACAGAAGAGTTCATAGAATTTGGTTAGCTTTGTTATTTAGAGTTCACAAAACTTTGGTAGATTTGTCTTTTCACCCCTTCTCACAGGGGAAGAGTTGTCCTAACAAGAGAAGGCATTCTTTCGACAGTCTACGAGGCATGTCCAGTAAGTAAGTGTACTGAATTTTTGTAGGTTACAGAAATTTTTATTTTAACAAAAAAATTACCTGGTTACATTAGTACATATGTAAGCTATTTTTCGACATAGTCACCATTCCTCTCAATGCAGGTGGTGAACCGGGGTATTAATTTTTTGATGCCTTCCTCGAAGTAGTTTCCCGCCAACCCCTTCGTCCACTTCTCCACCTCCCCTTCACCTCCTCGTCGGTTGAAAACTTTCTTCCACCCATGTGCAGCTTCAGGGAGGTAAAGAGATAGTAATCTGAAGGTGCTAGGTCAGGGGAATGCGCGGGATGGTTCAGGACATCCCATTTAAACGAGGCAAGCAGTTCCTTCGTGGCGTTGGCCGTGTGTGGTCTGGCATTGTCGTGCAGCAGGCAGACTCCCTTTGTCAGCATGCCTTTCCTTTTGTTCTGAATCGCCCTCCGCAATTTTTTTAGGGTCTCACAGTATCTTTCAGAGTTGATGGTCTCCCCTTGAGGCATATATTCAATTAAAATTATGCCTTGACAGTCCCAAAACACGATGCCATGATTTTCTGATGGAGCGGAGAAATTCATCTCCATGGAGTTTGTAGCGTCTCAAAAACTCTTGCCCGGCCTCCACTTGATTCACTTGGCGGGAGATTGGATTGACATTTTTCACGAAACGTATTGTCGCGTCGACAGTTCTCCACGTACTGACCTCGAACTGGTCTCGTTGCGGAGGGGAGGAATCAGGCTACACGGGAGTGTAGCTAACATGTCGAAAACAAAATCCCTCCGGCCGTGAGAGCCTCAGTACACTTACTTACTAGACATGCCTCGTATATTCTGCTTTCAAAGTAGGACAGTCTGAACCAGACATCCAACCAGAACACTTCAGGAATCGCTCACTTAACTTCAGTGCCAGTTATAGAGTTTATCATTTATTCTAAAGATAAACAATTGATTTAATAAGCATACAGAGTTGTGATATCGTAAAGTATTTAAATTCACTTAGAGAATAATATAATTATTTCAAAAACAATGGTGATCTTTTTCTTGTTTCTAATATTTCTCTCCCTTTCTCAAACTTACACATAAGCCCTTTACTAAACCGCTCGTGCCACAAGCTATACTACAATACATCCACACCAATTACATTTCACCTATATAAGACTAGCTTCACATTATAAGTCTAACATCAGAAGACCATATTCAGCATTATTAGTTTATCATGTTCATTTATTCTATTCTACCGCTCTATGCCATCAGTGTACTGTTACCTTAGTTGCTATTTTCTCATTTCCCACTTTATTAAATTAAGTCCACCATGTAAATTTTGTATGTTAATATTTACTTATAGTGGAGCACAAAGTAAATGCCTTAGCTTTATATAATTCTCTCCTTAATTTCTGTTTTCTAACCAACCAGATATCCCATTACTGTCTTCATATATTATGCAATCAGTGCTTCAATGCAAAAATAAAATACTTTTCCGAAGATTGCGAAAAAACGGAAAAAAAAAAAACTCGTTAGACGTAAATATCCGGTTAACATAATTTTATTAATCCTTTTTGTCGAATTCGCCGGGATTCTCAAACTTAATCTAAGCTGTGAATTGCTGAGTTATGCTGAAAAATTTTTCTCTTACACAAATACGTAAATTACACACCATACCCATCTTCTTTTCTCTTTTTTTTTGTAAACAAAGGGCTTCCAATCCTCTTATAGCAAAAGAAGAAGTAAAATTGTGGCTGGAACAATTATTACCCTTTCTTCTAATTATATTTCTCAACATCCGAACGATATATTTTCTTCATATTTGAAATTTGGAAAGTTGTCAAAAATTACGGTGGTGCAGTATTAAACCAGAAAGGAAGAGACTAAAGGCAAAACTAAAAATACTATACATCCAAAAAACATTTAGCCGCCTCAGAAGTACTATCCCTAGCTAAAAACATTTACACCCTTATGCGTATAGACTACCTTAATGAATTTAGAGAAAAATCAGCGGTCCAAAAACACAGTAGACTATTCAGATAAACTTTTTGCCATTCTTCATTTTTACTCTTTCTCTTACTCCTAGTAAGAGGAAGTACTGTAATCGTGTCAAATTTTCCATATCGAGTTTTCACCGGAAATATCCGTTTTGAGGTCCCCTGAGTCCAAAAAAGTGGTTTTTAGCAAATGGCCTGTGTGTGTGTGTGAACAGCATAGCTCAAAAACGAAAAACCGTAGAAAGTTGAAACTTCATATTCCGTTTAGATATCACCATGGGATCTGACCCTATGTTATCTGTCAAAATTTTTCAACCGGAAGTACCACTTTACTAATTATTTTTATTACGTTTTTTGCGATTTTCTCAAAAATGGCTCCGACAATTTTCTTTAAACTTGGTATGTCAACTACACATACAAAGAGCTACAACTTTTATTTGAAACATTTCTATGAGAAAATTCATTTAAGGGCACTTTTAGGGGAGGGGTGGGGGTTAGGTTTCATCTAAAGTGCAATTTCAGTTTATTAGACAATTCTGCCATCTAAATAATGTTAATTAGAATTGAATATGTTGTTGATATTCCGAGTTTCAAAAAAAAATCGGATAATCAGAAATGCGTTTACTTTACCAGTTTACTAAATGATTTTTTTCACTTTTTCGCGATTTTCTTGAAACTTTTCATATATACTAAACATGCAAAGATCTACATCATTTATTTAAAACATTTCTTTGGGAAAATTCATTTACGGGCACATTTAGAGGAGGGGTAGAGTTACAGCTTCCTCTAAAGTGATATCATAGTTGATTATACAATTCTATCATCCAAACAAATTAATTAGAAATAAATAGATGGCCTAAATTCCAAGTTTTAAGAAAATTTGTAAGCCGGAAGTGCGTTTTTTACTGAACAGTTTTTTTCAGTTTTCGACGAATTTCGTTATATTTGGTACAAAAACTATAACCTTTATCAATTGTAATTTTGAGAACAGGAGTAAGAGAAAGTTGTGTGAGTGTTTCACACCATATTTTTTTTTCTTTTACTTTTTATCAATTTTCTCGAAAATGGCTCCGAAGATTTTCTTAAAACTTTGCATGTACACTACACATACAAAGATCTACAATTTTTATTTGAAACATTTCATTTCTGGGAAAATGCATTTAAGGGCACTTTTAAGGGTGGTGGGGTGGGGTTAGATTGTTCTCGCAAAGTGCTATTTGCAGTTTTATTACACAATTCTATCATCTAAATAATATTAATTAAAATTGAATATGTTGTCAAAATTACGAGCTTGAAGAAAATTGGTTGACCGGAAGTTGCGTTTTTACTGAAAAGTATTTTTCAATGTTCTGTTTTTTGTTTGTTTGTTTTTTTTTTTTAAAAACAAAATGGCTCCAACGGATGTAAATTAAGTGTGTGAACGACATATATAATGAGTTACAACTTTTATTTGAAACATTTCACTGGGTAAAAATCATTTAAGCGGGCTTTTTAGGAAGGGGAGGGGAAGATTATGTTTGCCTCTAAGTTGGTATCTTAGTTGGATTATACAATTGTACCCCACCTAGACAGAATTGATTAAAAAAAAAAAAAAAAAAAAAAAAAAAAAAAAAAAAACAGATTGCCAAAATTCAAATTCCAAGTTTCAAGGAAAAAATTGTAAACCGGAAGTTACGTTTTTTTTTTTTTTCAGCATTCACGGTTTTCTCCATAAAAACGCCGACGTATTTCATTAAATAAAATTTATTAATTACATTTTTGAAAACTGGAGTATGATGAAAGATTGAGTGTTTCACACCAGTTTTTTTTTTGTTTTTTTTAATTTTTTTATTTACTCTTCCGTTTTAAAAAAAAAATTCTGTTAATTGTAAAAAAAAAATATTTATTGTGCAATAATTATTTTATTAAACTAAATAACTAAAATAGTTTTAAGAATTTAATATTAATTTATAAATAATAGATTATAAATCACAATATAGAGATGTGCATTTGAAATTTAAGGGACAATAATTATCTAAGTGTAGCTTTGGTTGCTATGGTTATATGTGGGTTTTCATACAACAGACACATTACCTGTATCTAATTCCTTCTTGTTCTAAACAGTAGTAGAGGAGGATATACCAAGGTCTAAAACCCGTCTTTATCCTAGTTTCCTTATAACTAAATACTACTACAGCTGCCTTTCTTCAAAAACACACACACACGTACAAAGTAACTCTTACTAGAGTTGAATAATTAATTTTACTAAGTTACCAACTAACATTGACGATGAGAGAGAGTGAGAGTGAGGGCGGAGGGGAGGAGTACGAGAACTGTAGTTTCCACGAGAGCATGTATCCGCTTCACGTGCTCTCTAATTGCCCGCGTGCTGTCAAAGAGGTTGCACTGATTTCTAAAGGGAGCAAATTTGCCGTCACTACCCCACCACACTGTCTTCCCAACCATTTTCTATCCACCACACATATTCACATACGTAAAACTACCAACTTCTGACAGTTCGATATATATATATATATATATACATATACATTTTCTTTTGTTCCAAGAAAATATATATCACAATTCTATCAAGTATAAAGAACAAGTAGATAAAGGGGAAAACTTGATGCTGAACATTTTGTATACATTAATAATTTATAATTAACCTTTCGCGGGGGTGGCGGAGGGGGGGTATATAATATAAATAAATAATTCACATTTCACGGTTCTCTGAGAGAGTTTAATTAATGTTTTATTTAAATAGTTAATAAGATTCGCCTACAGTGAATTGGATATTATAATTATGTTCACGGGTGTTTCCGGTTATTAAACTACGCCATGCACTACAGTTAGGTCACACAGTATTTGTTAAGAGGATAATGTTAAACATTACAGCATTCCAGATTGCATATTTTTAGAAGCGCCTAAGTTTCTAAAGGAGAAAAGCAGGGACAATTCTTGCAATATCCAAGAGGACCGAATTTATTCTGAAATGTTTATTCTAATTCGCTAAAAAGATTTCTTTTTCATACTGAGAAGAGATTTCAATATTCTAATTCGCTAAAAAGATTTCTTTTTCATACTGCGAAGAGATTTCAAAATAAATATATCTCTCTGATTAAACCTCAGTTTAATTTATTTCGGCAAAGATTTAATATCCATAACTTCGATACATTAAAAAAAAAAAAAAAAAAAAATCTGGTGTGAAAACACTCACACAACTTTCTTCTCTTACTCCAGTTTTCAAAATTGTAATTGACAAACTTTATAGTTAGTATAGAAAATTTAATGAATTTCATCGATGTATATATGGAGAAAAATCCACAAAAACTGGAAAAAAACTGTTCAATAAAAATAAACTTCCGGTTTACTAATTTTCATGAAACACGGAATTTCAACAACATATTTAATTCTAAATAAAAATATTATTTAGATGATAAGAATTGTGTAATAAACTGAAATAATACTTTAGAGGAAACTGTAATCCCACCCATCTCCCCCCAAAAGTAACCTTAAATGAATTTTTTTCGGAGAAATGTTGTCAAATAAAAGTTATAGCTCTTTGTATGTGTAGTTCATATACCAAGTTCGAAGAAAATCGTCCGAGCCATTTTTGAGTAAAACGCAAAAAAGTAAAAAAAAAATCAACTAGTAAAGTGGTACTTCCGGTGAAGGAATTTTGACAAATAACCTATTGTCGGATCCCATGGTGATATCTAAACGGACTATCAAGTTTGAACTTTCTATAGTTTTTCGTTTTTGACCTCTGCTGTTCACATCCATACATACATACATACGTACACACAGACTATTTTTTAAAAACCACTTTTTTGGACTCAGGGGACCTCAAAACGGATATTTCTGGTGAAAACTGGATATCCAAAATTTTGCACGATACAATACTTCCTCTTACTAGGAGTAAGAGAAAGTAAAAAAAAAAATAGAAGCCATAACTCAAAATCTGTTTAGACCTCCATTATAAAATAGAAAAATCTGGTGTGAAACACTCACACAACTTTCTCTTACACCAGTTCTCAAAATTATAATCGACAAATTTTATAGTTAGTGTACCCAAATTTAATGAAATTCGTTGAAAACTGAAAAAAAATTGTTCGATAAAAGCGTACTTCCGGTTTATTAATTTTCTTGAAACACGGAATTTTGGCCATCTATATTTATTTCTAATTAATTTTGTTTCGATGAGAGAATTGTATAATCAACTATGATATAATTAACTATGCATTATAATTAACTATGCATTTTAGAGAAACACATAACCCCACCCCACCTCCAAAAGTACCCTTAAATGAATTTTCCCAGAGAATGTTTTAAATAAAAGTTGTTGATCATTGTATGTTTGCTTTATATAAGAAGTTTCAAGAAAATCGTTGGAGCCATTTTTGAAAAAATCGCGAAAAAGTGAAAAAAAAATCATTTAGTAAAGTGGTAATGTAAACGCACTTCCGGTTATCCGTTTTTTTTTTTGAAACTCCGAATTTCTACAACATATTTATTTCTAATTAACGTTATTTAGAATTGTTTAATAAACTGAAATAGCACCTTAACCATAAGAGCCCTTAAATGAATTTTCCCAGAGAAACATTTCAAATAAAAGTTCTAGATTTTTGTGTGTATAGTTGATATACCAAGTTTAAAGAAAATGGTTGGAGCCATTATTGAGAAAATCGTAAAAAAGTAAACAAAAAATCAACTAGTAAAGTGGTACTTCCGGTTGAGGAATTTTGACAAATAACCTACTGTCAGATCCCAAGATTATATCTAAACGGAATATCAAGTTTAAACTTTCTAAGGGTTTTTCGTTTTTGGGCTATGCGTTCGCTTGACATCACAGAACACTTTTTAAAAAAATACTTTTTTGAACTCAGGGGACCTCAAAACGGATATTTCCGATGAAAGCTTGTTATCGAAAATTTGACACAATTACAATACTTCCTCCTTACTAGGAGTAAGAGAAAGTACAAAATCGGACAACTAGAGATATTTATCTGTTTTACTTGATATTTATACACATATACTGGTGTAGTGGAAGGACAAAATCGAAAAATAATAGTTTAAAGTTTCTGAATATTTATAGTATCCAAAATTGTATTTTTGTTAATATTTTATAATTATTTTAGTGCTGTGAATTTACCTTCAAAAAGTGTGTATTTTAGAACCAGGTATATTAAATCTGGTCATTGCTATTAAGAAAACAAAGGCACTAAATCCCGTTAGGGTAACTCTTTTGTATAGGAGAATTCCCCCGTGAGAGAGAGAGCAATTCCAAAGAAGAGAGTCTAACATTAGAGTTCCAAAAAGACAGTCTTAACTCAGCCTTTAAACCACACAGTCGTAATTCTACTTCCAAAGCTAGAACACTTCAGGAATCGCTCTCTTAGTATCAGTGCCAGATATAAGTTAAAACATAAGAGTTTAGCATTTAATCTAGATTAATTACTTGATTTATACTTAATCGCTGTGATATTATAAAGCTATTTAAATTCAATTAGAAAATATATTTATTTCATAATCAGTGGTGCTTTCTTGATTATTATTCTTATATTCTATCTCAAACAAACATACAAGCCCTTTTCGCTAAAACGCTCACGCCACAAGCTACCTACACACATCCACACCATAACATTACACTGGACTAGGCTTTATTGTTTACTGGTATGTATAATGAATCTTCTCCACAGTTTTTACTACTTCTTATTTAATATTAGTGAACATAATTTATTAAGATTAATTCTTTGCGTGGTCTAATTTTACGCATGGCTAATATTTTTAAAATTCTTAACGAAACACTAAAAGAAATGAAAAACTCCACTTTAAATAAAAACAAAAATCCAACCAATTATTACAAAAAAAAAAAACAACGACAATAAATAAATAAATAAAAACTAAAGCTTAAAAATATAATTGAAGTGGAAAGAGTTAAAAATACCCTCGGGAAATCACATAATATTTTTCTAGAAGATGTCCGGTCCCCAGTGTAAAACTAATACTACAAGCTACTAGTGTACTAGTTTATATAAGAGATATATATAAAATACTTTTAGACTTGTTGAAATTCCACAAATAGTTATCGCATACAAAAAAACAACATTCCAATATATTGCAGAAATCAATGATATTCCCCCCACTCACTTGCTTTTAAAAACTTCTCAGGCTAACTAAAAAAAAAAAAATATTGAGGTTTAACACTTTTATTTGTAATACTTTTCTAGGAAAAGTTTTGAAAGAGGAGGTATTGCCCGGCCCCATCCCCAAGTTTCCCCCCCATTTGAATGCAATTTTAGAATGACGTGCGATCTACATTACTAATTATATAAAATTTGAAGGGGAATTAATTAATTGTTTAATAAATAATAAAATTTGAAGAAAATCGTTTAACCCGAAGAATGATGAGTTTTGGGTAATTCAGCTTTTTCGCGCGATTTCTCAGTAACCGTTTATTTCCTTAACGAAGTGGGTGTCCGAAATAAGTTGACACACGCCTGGGTACAGGAACATGTGGGGTTCCTTGGCAACTGTAATGGTATAGTTTTATGGATACCGGAAGTCGAAGTGACGAGTAAGTGATGGTTAGTTAGAGAGTTTTAGAGAGTTGTTATTCGAAATACGTAGTACTGATTTATGAAAATAAACTATATTTTAACAAATAATTTAAAGTGTTTTGAAATAGAAGAACTAAGATGCACAATTGTAAATGAATATAAGAATTATGAAATGAATATAAAATATTAAAGAAGTAGTGTTAAAAACCTTGAATAGGGACGCGCTCGCGATATGTGATGGTGCTTCTGATGTGAACTTCCTTTGTACTGGCACTTAACTGATTGATAACTCGAACTTAACTGATCGCTAACTCGTACTTAACTGATCGATGACTCGCACTTAACTGATGGATAACTCGTACTTAACTGATCTGGAACTCCAGTGGGGCGACGTTTATATTTGCATCACTCACACATCCGCTGATGTGTAAGTACATGCCACACTAAGACATCTCTAGTAGTATATTGACCCAAGGGGAGGTCGGTAGTTAACAAAGGCTGTTTTGGCCGGGGTGGCGACGCTTTGTTAACAGATGGTAGCCAGGTGGCCTCTTGAGTGTACATTGATCCTTGTATGAAGGAAATACAAAAAGGGTTTTGCGATGGTTCTCTTGACTGTATATTGACCCCTGTTTGAAAGGGTTTGGCCGCGGTTCTTGACCTGCAGATAGCGGCTGGCTGGATCCTTTTCCAAATTCCAACCACTAGTTATAATTTTTAGATTTATTTAAAAATTATATCTTCTTTCTTCTTCTTGCCATCACATCACAGCAACGAAAGGGCGGACGCCCTGGTGAGGTAGGGCTCGAAGGATACCTTTCATAGGCTCCAAGCCCTTCTGCAGGTTGCCCACGTGCATGATTCAAGCTTCTATCAAGGAGTGTATAGAGGACCAGCGCCTGCAATGGCGGGAAAGAACACCAAGATAGAGGCAGGCTAAACTATTCATTATGAGACATTTGCATAAATTTACCAGGGACCCTACTGAGCCATAGCCGAAGTGATAGAAGGCTAATAGTGGGCCTTCTAACAGGACATTGTTGGCTGAATAGGCACATGCACCAACTACTATTTGCAGATAATACGGTATACCGATTCTGAAGGACCGAGAAGGAAACCCCGGTACACATCCTTTGTTTGATGAGGACAAGGATTCTTCAACTGGGGGGGGGGCAAGCAATACCTCCAAAATCTATTCTATAAAATCGCACTTCCTGTTATACGATTTCCTTTAAATTTGGAATTCTATCAATGGTTTTAATGTGAATTAATTATTATGTAGATAGGAAAACTATATATTATAGTAGACGGAAGCGTAACATATGTTTTAATAGAGTGCGGGTTTTTTTTTTTGAGGGTTTATGTACTGCGACCATCAAGTGATCTATTGTACCCTCTTTTGTACCTTAGGTGAACTTGTTCATCTACAGCACCCCCTCCAAGTTGAGCTTCCTAAGGAATCCCAGAATCTTGGAAGGTTCTAGGGTGAGTATTTCCCCCTCCCCCACTGCTAAGAAGCCCAGGCTGTTAAATCTTCTTTAAATGATGGCACTGCAGTCAGTGAGGAGATGTATTCCAATTTCCTCCATCTTCCCGCACAGAATATGCATGTGCCATCATCTTCTAGGCACCAGCTTCCCTCAGGGGTCCCCTGTGTCTGCAATGCCCCATGAGAAATCCGGTAAGAATACGGATCTTGTTTTTACTCAGACTGTTGCAGGCCTTCGACCTTTCCTGATTATATCCTCCCAGACAGACCTTGGCCTGCCTCAGTCCCAGGAGAGTGTTCCAGAGACGTGCTCTTGTCGCCACCTCCTCTTTCTTGATTTTTTTCCTTAGAGGAACTGGTCGCTGACTCTGCAAATGTGCTGAGGCTCCAAGAGAGGAGATGCAACACCTTCTTTTGCCAGGGTGTTGGCCACTTCGTTGCCCTCCACGCCGACATGTCCCGGCACACAGAACAGGGTAACTTTATTTATTCTGTCAAGGTCGTTAAGCTTGCCTACGTATTCCCAAAACATTTTAGAACTGATAACACAAGAGCTCAGTACTTTAATGGCGGCCTGACTAACGGATAGGATAACTATTTCCTAATTCAGATATCCCTTATCAAGGTTAAATTGAACGCATCTTCCAATAGTGTGAATTTCCGCCTGGAAGATGCTGGGAAACTTACCCATGGGCTCGAAGTGTTTAGTTCTAGGGCCCAAACATCCCTGTCTCAGTTCCCTCGAGGGGTCTTGGACCCGTCTGTATACCACTTAGTGGTATGCTTGCTAGAAGGACGGATCCCTGTGTGTTTAAGGGGGAGTGCGTCAGCATTTCCAAAAACAAAAAAAATCGCAGAAAGCTTGTTACATGATATTTCATGTACATCCATCCACCATCGCATCCGACACGAAAGCATACGTATGTTCAAAATACGTCATCAACAATGAGTGGTACTTCGAATATGATTATTTTTTTTTTTAAGATTTTCTGAATTTAAGCTTTTAAAGGCTTCAACAATTTTCTTTAAACTTTGTTGCATCAACTACACATACAAAGATCGACAACTTTTATTTGAAACATTTTTCCGGGAAAATGCATTTAAGGGGCACTATTGTGGGAAGGGGGTGGGTGGGTAGTCCTCTAAAGTGCTATTTCAGTTTATTATACAATTCTATCATCTAAATAATATTAATTACAATGAGTGTGAAGGAAATCAAATAACCGGAAGTGCGTTTTTATGGAAAACTATTTTTCAATGTCCTGCTGCTTATTTTCTAAAACGGCTCCAATGATTTTCTTTAAGCTAAGTATGTTAACTACAAAAAATATAAAAAAAAGCTACAACTTTTATTTGAAACATTTCTCTGAGAATACTCATTTAAGAGGGCTTTTAGGCGCGGAGTAAGATTATGTTATGGTTGAGATTCAAGAAAATTAGTAAACCGGAAGAGTGTTTTTTGTTTTACTGAACAGTTTGTGTGATTTTTCTCCATAAAAAATACCGACAGATTTCAATTAAATTTGATATACTAACTTATAAAGTTTGTCAATTACAATTTTGAAAACTGGAGTAAGAGAAAGTTGTGTGAGTGTTTCACACCAGATTTTTTACTTTCCTAGTAAGAGGAAGTATTTTAATCGTTTCAAATTTTCGATATCGAGTTTTCACCGGAAATATTCGTTCTGAGGTCTCCTGAGTTCAAAAAAGTGGTTTTTAGCAAATGGTCTGTGTGTGTACGTATGTATGTGAACAGCTTAGCTCAAAAACGAAAAACCGTAGAAAGTTGAAACTTGATATTCCGTTTCGGAAATACCACGGGATCTGACACTACGTTATCTGTCAAAATACCTCAACCGGAAGTACCACTTTACTAGTTGGATTTTTTACTTTTTTGCAATTTTCTCAAAAATGGCTCCGACGATTTTCTTTAAACTTCAAACATCAACCACATATACAAAGAGCTACAACTTTTATTTGAAACATTTCTCTGGGAAAATGCAATGAAGGGCACTTTTGGGGGAAGGGTGGGGTTAGGTCCATCTAAAATGCTATTTCATTTATTAGACAATTCTGCCATCTAAATAATGTTAATTAGAATTAAATATGTTGTTGAAATTCCGGGTTTGAAAAAAATCGGATTACCGGAAGTGCGTTTACTTTACCACTTTATTAAATGATTTATTCTCTTTTTTCGCAATTTACTCAAAAATGGTTCCGACGATTTTTTTGAAACTTCATATATAAATTAAACATGCAAAGATCTACATCATTTATTTAAAACATTTCTTTGGGAAAATTCTTTCAAGGGCACTTTTAGGGGAGGGGTGGGATTATGTTTTTCTCTATAGTGCTATCATAGTTGATTATACAATTCTATCATCCAAACATAATTAATTAGAAATAAATAGATGGCTGAAATTCCGAGTTTCAAGAAAATTAGTAAACCGGAAGTGCGCTTTTACTCAACAGTTTTTTCAGTTTTCGATGAATTTCATTAAATTTGGTACACAAACTATAAAATCTGTCAATTATAATTTTGAGAACTGGAGTAAGAGAAAGTTGTGTGAGTGTTTCACACCAGATTTTTTTTTTTGTTCGCTTAATGAAATTATTAACACATAAGTGAGAAAACTGGTTGTGTAAACAATAAACAAGCAAAACATTGTGGATGTTAGATAAGCAGAGTAGATTTACTTCTCGTACTCTTTAATATATAAATGAGAGTTAACCCGCATCCCATGAGAATACTTCAGGTTCTCTATCAGACAATATGGTTAAGGGAGTTTATTCCTTTGTAAGGAATTTCATTTGAAATCAACTTTTCTTATTATAGAGTGGATCAAATCTCCTTGATAAATTGATTATGAGTAAGTAATATATTGAAATAGAATTTTGAAATCATTTTTTGTGAATTTATGTTTTATGATTCTTTTTTTTTTTTAAAAAAAAACTAAAAAATTAGTTGGCTGGGGCAAAAGAAGAAAGTTTTCATTTTTTGTAAAAGTTATTCGACGTTTCGGACACCTTTGGTGTCCTTCCTCAGGAACTACAAAACAAAAATATGGATATCAAGAAAACTGTATGATAAAATTAAAACATATAAACAATTTAACAATATTAGAAAGATATGATACCTGTTAAGGAAGAATGGAGTGTTAAATGTTTGAGGAGGTTATTGTTTGGTTGTAGAGTAAGGTATGCTTGCAAAGAAAATAGAGGGGGGAAATTTTTTCCAAATCTGGGAAATGTGAAGAGTGGGTAGAAATGAAAAACAACTCAATTAATAATTATAAGAGAAATAAATGAATATAAATAAACTAGAAACGGAGTGGAAAGTGTAGAAAGTTGGTATGTGTAATTTAGTGTGGGGGGGGGGCTTTTTTGAGGAAGCGGTAAATGTTTTTGCAAGAAGTGGTAATGATGTCCTTGTTTTTTTGTAGTCGATAGAGTTAGGTTAAGGGTTAATCTGGTTGGATTCAGAAAGAAGTCTCTTCAGGCGGTTGGAATGGGTGTGTAGTGGAATCAATTGTCGTGATGGTTATGAAGTTGATGTCTTGAAGAGGGATTTATTAGGCGGAAGTTAGTTTAGAGAGTTATTGCTTGAATTACTAACACTGAATTTATAAAAATAGATTATATTTTTACAATAATTTAAATGTGAGAAATGGTAACTATTAACATGAAATAATTAGAAATAAATAGGAGATAAACAACAAATAATTTAAAATGATTAAAATAAATAAACTAATATGCACAACTATGAAAATAATTATAAGTTTAACCTTGTACAGGGACGCGCTCTCGTACTGTAATGATATATACTGATAGACTGAAGCTATAGTGATATAATGATAATACTGGTGATACTGATGATACTGTAGCTACTCATATAATGATCCCCTCCTCCAATGGGGCGAAGTTTATATTAGTATTACTCACAACTCACACTAAGACATCTCTCGTAGTGTGCGACCTTGGCCAGGTCGGCGACCAATGTCATTTAGGTCAGTGGCCAGCTTTATCGGTGCTTCTCTTTGATGTAATGTATTGACCCTTGTATTGAAAAGGGTTTTGCTTGGCCGCGGCCCTTGTCTTGAAGACTACAGCCGGCTGGGCCACTAGTTATAAATTATCCTTTCTTCCTGCCATCCTTTGTGAAGATGGCGGCTGGCTGGAGCCACTTTGACATTGCTATGACCCTGATATGTCATTACAGGTGGTTAGGACAGAAGCATTTTGGAAATCAAAGGATTGGGCAAGGGTGAGTGCATGTTTTGTGAGGGCTGTACTGTCAATTTTTTTTTGTTAGCTATGTCTAGTTCATGTTGTCTAAGTCTCTTTCGTAGGTGTTGTTTTGATTCACCAATGTAACATGCGTTACAGTTTGGTGCAGTGCAAAGTATGCTGTAAATAGAGTTCGTTTTGTCATAAGTTTTCAATGGGGTCTTTGAGTTTAGAGAACAGTTTGCTGAGTTTGTTGGAGGAGTAGAGGCCAGATTTGAGATTGGGAATGATAAACTTTAGAATATGCATGATTTTGTATGAGATGGTATTTGTGTAGATGAAAGAACGGAATATAGATGGCTCAGGCATTGAATGGCATGTGGTTTTTAAAGGGTTGTTTTTTAGTTTACGGAATGTTTTAGGATGAAGTGATTTGGATAATGATTTTGTGGTAGAATGTTGTGTATTTTGTTGATATTGTCGTTCTGGAATGGAGGTGCAGACAGGTTAATGGGCTCGGTTATATAAATTTTTGATGGAATTAATTTTATGATGTAAGGGCTGATTTGAAAGGAAATGTAGCAGTTTGCCGGAGTAAGTAGGTTTGGTGTACGAATTGTATAGAACAAAACAACCAAATTTCTTTCCTAGACACTCTAATAATGCGACAACCAGACCAAACTTTCACTCTACAACCAAACAATAACCACCTCCAACATTTAACTCTCCATTCTTCCTGAACAGGTATCATATCTTTCTAATATTGTTAAATTGTTTATATGTTTTAATTTTATCATACAATTTTCTTGATATCCATATTTTTGTTTTGTAGTCCCTGAGGAAGGAGACCAAAGGTGTCCGAAACGTCGAATAAACATTTTTAAAAAATAAAAAGTTTATTCTTTGGCCCCAGCCAACTAATTTTTTAGCTTCTTCTTCAATTAACAACGGCCAAACATAAATAATGTTTACTTTTTCTTTTAAGAAGAGGAAGCATTGCGATCGTTACAAATGATCAAAATTGAAATTTTCACCGGAAAATATATTGTACATGTTTTTGAAGTACCTGGAGTGGGTATAAAACTTTAGCGAATCATAACTCTTTTTCACTCTATGTGTGTATGTGTGTTAATAAAATATCTCAAAAACGATAAGTCGTAGGGAATTCAAACTACTTGGTATTCCGTTTAAGTACTATCTGCGCATCAGATACAAACATTCCGGACAAAATTCATAAACCGGAAGTGCAATGTTTCTGATTGTTTGTTTGCTATTTTTTTTTTTCAGTTTTTCGTATTTTTCTTGAAGACGCTACCAACGATTTCCTTTAAACTTCGGATACTAGCAGCATAACTGCGGATACCCACAATCACCATTTACTTATATTTGAAACATTTTCCAGACAAATCGATTTTTTTGGGAGGGTTTAGGGGAGGGGGAGACAGTAGCATTATGCTTTCCTTTAAAGTATTATTTCATGACATAATATTAATTTAAAGAAAAATCAGTTAACCGGAAGTGAGATTTTACAGCATTGGTTTTGAATTATTCGAAATTTCCACCAACTATACACGATTAAAAATTTATAACTTTTATTTGAAACACTTTAAAAAAAAAAAGAAATTGTATTTTTAGTAAACCTAAAGAATACTATGGCGATGTTAGATTTCAAATGTTATTAAAATTTGTTGTTTATAATTGGCACTCTCTTCTGGACTACAATGCATCATTTCAAGTACCTGTCTTGGATTGGGGGAAAATATATATACCTATACTCCTAGTAAGAGGAAGTATTGTAATCGTGTCAAATTTTCGATATCTAGTTTTCACCGGAAATATCCGTTTTGATGTCCCCCTGAGTCCAAAAAAGTGGTTTTTAGCAAATGGTCTGTGGCTGTATATGTATGTGAACAGCATATCTCAAAAAAAAAAACTTAAAAAGTTGAAACTTGATATTACGTTTAGGTATCACGATGCGTTATTTGTTAAAATTCTTCAACCGGAAGTACCACTTTACTAGTTTTTTTTTTTTTACGTTTTTGCGATTTTCTCAAAAATGGCTCCAACGATTTTCATTAAACTTGGTATATCAACTACACATACAAAGAGCTACAATTTTTATTTGAAACATTTCTCCGGGAAAATTCATTTAAGGGCACTTCTGAGGGAAGAGTGGTGTTAGGCTTCTTCTAAAGTGCTATTTTAATTTATTAGACAATTCTGTGATCTAAATAATGTTAATTAGAATTAAATATGTTGTTGAAATTCCGAGTTTGAAAAAATCAGATAACCGGAAGTGCGTTTACTTTACCAATTTACTAAATGATTTTTCACTTTTTCACGATTTTCTCAAAAATGGCTCCGACGATTTTCTTGAAACTTCGTATATAAACTAAACCATACAAAGATCTATAACTTTTATTTAAAACATTTTTATTTAAGACAAGGTATGATATTCCTTCATGAAGGTATAATGCAAAGTATAATACAATGAAGGTAAAAATCATTTGATAAGCAACTCTTTCTGTCATATCAACTTTTGTTTAGTATATATTTTGTAATTTAGTGTGTTTAATGAAAATTATATGTAACCCAGATTAACATTTTTTTTCAATTCTGTCTCTGAAGAAGACAATAAATTTGTCGAAACGTTGGAAAAGTTTAAAAAAAAAAAGAAAAAAAACGTAATTACTATTGACCGCTCCTCGAGATCTCCTGCAGTTATTTAGTAAAGTGGCATTTCCGATTGAACGATTTTTACAAAAAGCTTGTTCTGAGATCTCTTGGTAGTACTCTAACGAAATATTATGTTTGAACATTCTGCAATTTTTTTTTTTAGATATGCTGTCATACACACACACAGACCAACGGCTAACAAAAACAAATTTTGGACTTAGGCGAACTCGAAATGGATATTTCCGGGGAAAAATCGATATCAAAAATTTGACACGATTGCAGTACTTCCTCATACTAGGAATAAAAGGGAAAGTAAAAAAAGTGTTTACCAGTTTTTGAATATACTGTAGAAATATGCAGGACTTCAAATTTGGCATCTTTATAAAGAAAATGTTAAAAGTTGAGGAACAGGTTCCTACTTTCTCTTCCATCCACTATACTGATTAAGCTTGCCTATTTTTTTTTTTTTCTCAAACAGTCTGGATTAACATCTAATTTATGTCTGAGTGACGCAATATACACGAGAAAAGTATGCAAAACATGGCCATCAATTGCTTATCATTAAATAATATAATCCTAGCAACGATTTATTATATAATCTTTGTATATGTATATAACGATATAGATCGTCCTGTATCATCTCGATGCTGATCCTCTTTCCTAATATATATAAAGTAATATAAATGAAGAACCCTTCATCATCACGTTCATCCCTAATCCTAGCCACCGCTCTCCTTATATTCCCTCAATGGCATCCTATATCAGAGCCTAAATTCAACTGTGGAACGTCTCCACTTATTGACCATATTAAATTAAAGAATTTTATCCATGGCCAGAGTAAACTTCTTCTAGAGAAATCAATTTATTTATTTATTTGTAATTTGTTTTTGGGGGAGTTACAAATCGAGTTGGCTCTACATGGCATACAAAACACAAATACATGAGATACAAAATACAATGGTAAAAAATGAAATAAAATGGAAACTCAGAAACGAACAAAATAAGAACAAATTTGACAAATAAGAAAGACACTATATCTTTTTTATTTTTTTATTTTTTTTTTAATTGGATTCACAGTATAAGTAAAAATTAGAAGTTGTTTTACAAGTAAAATTAAGCATTAAATTAGTCAACCATAATGAATGCTCTGATCTTCATTATATAATAGAATTGATGAGGAGAGAAATTAGTTTTGATTAATTAGACGAGATATGAAGACACTGTTATAATATAGCTATAAGTTTACACAAACTGCACTGGACTTGTAATGATTTTATAGAATAAAAGGTAAGAGTAGAGAGATATGACACGATGCGATGTATGGTTGATAGATAGATAGATATAGATATTCTCACTGGCTTATATACAGGTTCTCCCACTCTAGCCTGCTTAAGTCAGAGAGTACCAGAGAGAGTCTGTCTTCTCTCTCTTAATTCTCTCGTCTGTCTGCTCTTTCTTGCTGATGTAATTCTCTCTTGCTATTACAATTATATTACAAACATAATAATAAATTTGTTTACAAGTATAGAAATATGGAGAGCGGAAAATTTTAGGGAAGTCATTAGGGAGGAATGTTTCTTAATAATGGGAATAAGGTGTCTACCGGACATAATCGTCATAAATTGGACATGAGACAAATAAGTGGAAGAGGTCTTCAAAAGTGTCCCTATTGCAATCTGTACACTTGTGTTTGGGGCTGATCAAATAACAAAAGATCGTTAATCGTAAATTTTATACAATAAACACTGGATAGCCCTAATTTGTGCCCATAACTTGGTGACTGCAAAAGGAATGTCTCTATTTGTAGGTATTGCTGTGAATCAGGAATAGGGTCAAAAAAATTGTAGATACTGAAGGTTATATTTACTGGAGAACAGAGGGACTCATAGTCCTTATTTAATTAGTATTGCTTGTAGGGATTCAGCACTGTGCAGTTTTTTGTTTAAAATTTTTTGGGTCCAGGTCGGATGGTAAGATATTTTCCTTTATTTGTTTGAGGATATTTAACCACCTGTGTATACCAGTTGTATTTCAAGGAAAGCTTCTTTTCGTGATAATACCTGAGTCCGTTGGAAACAGAGTTTTGGAATTCTAGTATCTCCCATATATAACATTAATTAAGAACTTTATAACTAGAATGAGGTACTAAAGAAATAAATATTAAAGACATATCTTATTTTATATATCAAAATTTTTTATTTTATTCCATTTTTAGTTCCAAATTTAATACATTAAAATGTATTTTCTTATTTTAAGTCTTAAATATTGAATGATTTTTTTCTTTTTTTTACTTTCTCTAACTTCTAGTAAGAGTGATTCTTACGATCGTAAAAAATTGAGTTTTTGCGCGAGAATATATGTTTCGAGAGTAGGGTAGTTAGGGGGTTTCTGGGCCAGGGGCTATGATACTAGTCTTGGGGGTTGCAAGAGCGCTGCTGCCATCATCCAAATCGATGACCTTAATTTAAGATAAGAACTGAACTGAACTGAACTGAACATTAAATGAACTGAATATGAAGGTCATTGGATGATATCATCTTTATTAGTCATCGAAGTTATGTTCAAGAACCCGAAATTAACTTTTTAAAAACAATTTATTTAATATTAGTACAATAATGGTTAAATGACAATATATGATACACTAGATAACTACAGGAACTTAGATGTGAACTGTGTGGTGGCGAGCCTAGAACTGCCGGTCTGCTGGTCGGTGGTTGTATTTATATGAAATCAGCCTCTGCTGACTCAGCCTTGGTACTTTTCCATAGATGTGTCATAACTCCTCCCTCCTCAAGTTTGGAGCTCCTGCGACAAATGGCATGAGAGTCCGGGGTAGACTGTGGCTGCTGCTGGCTGTAGAGGTATGGTTTGTGGCTGGGTTCCACCTTGCTGTGGATTTGGTTTCCTTCTACAGACATAGTAGGAATATAAGAAACATAATGATAATAAGAGGGCTATTGCCATCATGAGGTAGTAGTAAATAGTCGCTGAACTACTGGGCGTCTCCTCCAGGTGTTCCAGTGGTTCCATTCTGAGGTTAATTTGGTGTAAGTCTTCGAATGAGATGTTCAGGTTGGTGTGTGTGTATACTGGGGCAGTAGTTACTATGCCATTGGAGTCCTTGTATATGTGGATGGCTTTGCTGTCTAGTAGGGTCTCGTCTTTGGTCAGCTTTATGAGGCTGGTATTGGTGAGGAACATGGTGTCGTTGCGGTCGCCTTTGTTTACTATGATTCTCTTAGTTCTGAAGGTCAGGTAGTATTCCACAAAGGGGATGTATTTGATGAATGGTGTGCTGGATGTATATACCGTCTTGCATGCTACTAGGTCGATGTTGGTGATGATTTACCGAATGCAGTCGTTTTGGATGCTGGTTTTGTTGTGGCAGTACATAGCACTGTTGATTTCCTCACAGGTGGCTGTAAATAACTCATCTTGGGTTTTTAGGGTCAAAGGCGGGTGGACATGAATTGTCAGGAGGTGATTGTCCCTTTCTATAGGGTAGGACAGAAGGAAGTATGTCTCAAGAGGAGAGGTTTTTAGTGGAACGTTAACAAAGTAGTAGATGTTCCATTTTTTTATCGAGCAGTGTACCTTGCTCAATTGCCAAAGTGCTTCTATGTCGGGGTTACGAATGTTACATTATGAGATTTTTGCAGTGACTCGAGATCTCTGAGAAGAAAGATGCTGGAATGTATTGTGTTTAGTCTACAGAATTCCAGAGAGTTTTCCATGTCGTCAATTTTGTTGGCGATAAGGACCAGGTTAAAGAGGATAGAATTAAATTGTTGGTTCAGTTCAATTTGGCTTACTATAGGGTTGGAGAAGAAGGTGGTCATTTTTTCCTTGTTGTTGCGTATAATCTGGATGTCATGGTTGAATTCTTCGATTACTTTTTTGTTTATTGCCATCTGATTTTTTAGGTTGTTTTGGAGGTGAAAACTGTTACGTTCGATGGTGTTTATAATTTTGTCGTACCTTTCTTTGTCGTCACTGTCCATATTTCCGGTTAGCCAGGATATGGCTTTACCTAGGCCGTTGATGAGTCCACGTTTAGGTCTGGATTTGTTGAGAGTTAAATGATCTAATTTATTTCGAAGGTAAAATAATATTTAAAGAGCGACTTTATCTGGTTTGTTTTGTTGAGATGATATGTAGTGCTAATCACGTTAAGAGTCTTTTCTAGTTCTATGTCAAGTAATTGTACGTCAGCGATATGAATGAAAGTATAGTATCTGTCTATGACGTAAGTTGGGTTGAATGCGATGGGCAAAACCCCCGGTCCATGCATGAGGTCAGTTATCTCTAGGCCGTTGGCTACATTCCCCGCCGTCAGCAGTCGCCGTGTGTATCGTTATCAGCAGTTGGAATGTGTGAGTCATAGTTTGCATCTGCGTCTGTAACAGAGATAGTTCGTTGTGTGAACTTCCTTGGTCTTTTTAATAGATTAGGGTGGACTTTAAAAGATTTCTTTTGAGTAGTTACTAGCTTAGTCTTTTGGGAATAGTTTCCTCTTTTAAACTTTGGTTTGGCTTTGCCGTATTGCTTGTCGCGTATGTAAATTTCACCTTCCGGGATTTCTATATTTTCTCTCGTTTGATTCAGTCTGTTAGTTCGTGTTTCTTTTTCTTTTTCTATGATCTTTTTCAGTGCGTTTGCTATTCGTTCTTTGTCCTCGTGATATTCCTTGACTTTCTGTTCCAAAATCAGGTCCTGAGCGTAAGTGGTAGTCTGTATTCCAAAGGTGATGTCATTAGGCGTCATTTTTAAGTTAGAGACAATGGCGTTATTATAAGCCTACTCTCAGGATTTTATTGAGGGGGTAGTCTTTTCCATGTTTTATGACGTTCATAATTTCAATTAGCGTTGAGTGGGCTCTGTTTATCAGTCCATTAGAGTCTGAGTGGTTTGGGGTAGTGAAGTGTGTGTTGACGTTATTGTATTTTAGGAAATTCTCAACCAATCCGTTCCTGAATTCTGTTCCGTTGTCGCATTGGATTGTCTTAGGGCAAGGGAATAGACTTAAGTAGTGTTCTAGGGTGGTGACGATTTCGTTAGCGGAAGAGGTTCTAATTACTTGTCCGTATAACCTTTTAGAAAAGCAGTCTATCAATGTGAAAATTTGTTTTCCGTCATAGTGTAGTATGTCCCCTTGTAGTCTCTCGAAAGGTTTGGAAGGAGTAGGGGTAATTTCATAGACTTGTCTTATTGGTCTCCGTTCGTACTTGACCTCTTTGCAGAGGGCGCAATTGTTAATTGTTTTTGTTATTAATTCTAACATCTTGGGCCAGTAGTATCGCTGCGATAAGTTGTTGTAAACCTCATGAATACCTCTATGTGCGGTCTTGCCTACATGTCGGTTTAGGATTATTTCCTCCTGCTCTGAGGTGTCAGTTACGTCGAGTCTTTTGGTGTAGTACCGCTTGAGTTTGACCGTAGGAAACTTTTCTTTTACTATGTCTGTCAGGTGGGCAAAGATTTGGTCGTAGATTTGTTCGTCAATTGAGTTTTCGATTGGGGGTGAGCATAGGACGCCGTATGTGTGGTTAGGTTGGAAGTACTCTAGGCAGTATTCTTCAATGTCGTTAGAGTAAGGGTACCTCGTGTACCAGTTATATCTAGTTTTGTTGAAGGGTCTGTCTATTGGGATTTTCGCCTCCGGGTTACCGCGGGTCATGACAATTTGAAATTTTTCTACGTTAATACAACGGGCCTTGTCGTCCACTATTTTAATTTGGCTGTTAGAGGATTCTTGAGAGTGCTGCGTTTGCAAACTCTCATTGTCGTCTTCGTCAGTAATGTTTAGAACTCGTGCTAGGTCTTCTAGGATTTCGTCACTGGTTTCAGGTGAAGGGGCAGAAAGGAATTCGTTTAGGATTACTTCTGGATTTGGAGAAGAGGTTTCTACGGCGTTTAGGTTTTGTTCCTCTGGTGGGTTTCGTGATAGAGCGTCTGCTACCACGTTACTCTTTCCTTGAACGTACTTAACGTCAAAGTCGAAGTCGGCTAGTTGTAATTTCCACCGGATAAGTTTAGAGTTTGGTTCCTTTAGATTATGTAGCCATTGTAGAGGTTTGTGGTCAGTTTGTATGATAAACTTACGTCCGTATATGTAGGGTCTGAAATGTTTGCACGCCCATACGATAGCTAATAGTTCTTTTTCTATTGTGGAGTAATTCTCCTCCTGTTTGTTTAAGGTGCGGGAGACAAAGGATATAGGGAGGTCTTTTCCGTCGATGTTCTGGGATAGGACAGCTCCGATTGCGTAGTTGGAGGCGTCTGTGGTGAGGGTGAAAGGTTTATCAAAGTTAGGCAATTGCAGGATAGGGCTGTTCTGTAGGAGGGATTTTAAGGTTTCAAAGGCTTGTGTGTAGCTGTCGTCGATTACTATGTCTCTGTCTTTTCGTAGTGAGAGAGTCAGTGGTCTAGCTATTTTAGCGTAGTTTTTAATCATCTTACGGTAGTAGCCAGTAAGTCTGAGAAATTGCTTGATTTGTTTCTGTGTCTTGGGAAGTGGAAATTTGGCAATAGCGTCTAGTTTGGCCGGGTTAGGTTGTATACCCTTGTCGGAAATGATGTGTCCTAGGAAGAGAAGTTCTCGTTTGAAGAATTCCGTCTTGTCAAGTTGAATTTTTAGATTGTGTTGTCTGAGTTTGTCGAAAACGGTCTTAAGGTGTTTTATATGTTCGTCCAGGCTGTCAGAGAATATTATAATGTCGTCCATATATACTAACACGTTAGGGATTCTGGAAAAGATGGAATTCATGGCTCTTTGGAAAGTGGGGGGAGCGTTCTTGAGCCCGAAAGGCATGCGTAGGAATTCGTAGTGTCCGTTTTCTGTGGAGAATGCTGTCGTAGGAACTGAGTCGGGGTCCATTTCGATTTGATGGAACCCGGAAGCTAAGTCAATTGCTGAGAAGTAAGTCGCGCGTCCTATTTTACCGAATAAGTCTTCAATGTTAGGAAGGGGGAATTTGTCCTCGATTGTCTTGTTGTTAAGTTTGCGGTAGTCATGACCATTCTTATTTTCTTTTTACCGGAGGCGTCTGGTTTCTTTGGTACTACCCAGATTGGGCTGTTGTAGGGGGAATTCGAATGCTGTATTATTTTATTTTCTAGTAGTTTGTCAACTTCGATTTGTACGTCTTTCCGATATATTTCCGGGTACCTATAATTTCGCGTGTATACGGGGTTTTCGTCAGTCGTTCGAATTTTATGTTTCAGTAAGTCCGTGCAGCTTAGTTTGTCATGCTCTCTTTTGATTATTTGGGGGTAGTTCTTTATTAATTCTATTATCTTATTCTTTTCCTCTGAGTTCATGTGCTCAGTTCTTATTAGTTTAGGAATTTCATTTTTTATTTCTCTTAACCTAAGTTTGTCGGACATTTCGGGACAATTGGTCACTACTACGTCCGGTATGTTTATACTAGTTTCCTGCGGTTCGTCGACATCCATGGGTTCAGGGCAAATGGCCATGACTTCCTTGGACTCAACTTTACACAGAATTTTATTATTGTTAACATTATACAGTCCTTCTTTTACGGTACACTTCTCATTAATTTTTATATCTTCATTTACTAATCCGTACCTTAGTTCTTTATTTCTAATTGGTAATTCTATGAAATTGACACCTTGCTCTATGTTGATTATATTTGGATCGTCGCTTGTGGCGTTAAGGGTGAATTTCAGGGGGATTGTGCCTTGAGGATAGGAAAGGACATTATTGTTTAGGTCTATACTCATGCCAAGTTCTTGCATGGTCTTATGGCCTAATAGGATGTCATATTTGTCTGAGAAAGGAAACAAATGGAATTTGGTTTGGAGGTTTACGTTGAAGGTTTCTAGGATGTTGAATTTACATGAGGATTCTCCCTGCTTCTTACCTGCGGGAGTGGAGATTATGAAGGGATCTTTTACTAATAGGGCGTTAGCGGGAACCACATTTGGATTGATATAATTTTCCGACGAGCCTGTGTCTACTAGCCATTTGAGGCCGGATTTGTCTACGAAGTGGGGTAATGATTTATTTACGAGGTTTAAGCTAAATTCGGGGGGCCTTCTTGGCTCTCGTGGCCATCGTCTAAAAAATGCTCAAATTTTTCTGTTATCTTGTCTATAGAATTTTCTAGGCGGGAAAGTCTGTCCTCATATGTTTTACCTGGTTCGGTATAATTTTCAGGTGGGTCTTCATTTTGGCAGTGGGTCAATTCGTGTGGAGAAATGTAGTCTTTGAAACGGGGTCTGCCTGCGGTTCGCATGGACACCGTGTTTTGAGAGAAGTAGCCAGGAGGTAGTCTTGGTCGATTAAAGGGGTGATCAGGATTGTTCGGATGATTAGGATGATAAGATTGTCCGACGTTTGGTCGTTGAGGTTGTGACTGGTAACGAGAGGTCTGAGGCGTAGGTTCTATAGGTTTGGGATATTCAATTGGTTGATAGTGATAGTTAGGGGCTGAAGCCCTAGGGACGTTTGGTACAAAGTGTTGTGGGCTTGGTCTGTAAGAGTATTGCTGTCTGTAAGGCTGTTGGGGTTGGTTGTAAGGATTTGGTTTTCTGAAGGGTTGGTTAGGCCTTTTAGGACCGTGGGAGGAATTTAAATTAGCCACAATAAATGAACATTTGTTATAAATTATGCTCCGTACTTCGTCTAGAGTGCTGGGGTCGAATATCAGGATATGGTTGCTTAATGTAGGAGGCAAGCATTTATAGATATGAAAAATTATTTCTTTGTCTACTCTTGTTATTATTTGTTTTAGTGTGTCTGCTGTAAGTCCGTCTAGTTTGAGTCTAATATAAACCAAATTGCGCAACTCTTGTATCCTATAGACGAAGTCAATGGGAGACTCTCTAGCATGCATTTTAGTCTGGAAAATTTCATCTTTTAGTATCTCGTAAGACCTCGAGTCGGCAAAACTTTCTCTTAAGTATTTTAATAAATTTAATAGGTGATCTACGTTATTGGAAAGGAGTACGTTTCTAGCAGGCCCTACTAATCTACTTTTTACTTTTATGAACAGGATATTATGATTATAGTCTCTTTCCGCTATATTCTCTGCACAAACTGTAGCGTAAGCACTTTCCACAATTTCGCAAAAGAACGCCAGCTCCGAAGGGTTTCCGTCGAAGTAGGGAATGTGGTCGTAGTCTTCTTTTGATATTTTATAGTTTATTTGGGCCATTTCGGGGATGGTTTCTTTAGAGAGAATTAATTTAGAAGGTTTAAGGACAGATGAGCTACTTACAGGTTTTAAGCGTTGTTGTTGACTCGCCAGCTTGCTGTTCTTGGTCGGTGGTTGTATTTATATGAAATCAGCCTCTGCTGACTCAGCCTTGGTACTTTTCCATAGATGTGTCATAACTTCGATTTGGATGATGGCAGCTGCGCTCTTGCAACCCCCAAGATTAGTATCATAGACCCTGGCCCAGAAACCCCCTAACTACCCTACTACACATAATTCGTTGAAAATATCTTTTTCGTATCTCGAAAGTAGGGTAGTTAGGGGGTTTCTGGGCCAGGGGATATGATACTAGTCTTGGGGGTTGCAAGAGCGCTGCTGCCATCATCCAAATCGATGACTAATAAAGATGATGTCATCCAATGACCTTTAATGTTCAGTTCATTTAATGTTCAGTTCAGTTCAGTTCAGTTCAGTTCAGTTCTTAAATTAAGGTCATCGATTTGGATGATGGCAGCAGCGCTCTTGCAACCCCCAAGACTAGTATCATAGCCCCTGGCCCAGAAACCCCCTAACTACCCTACTTTCGAGATACGAAAAAGACATTTTCAACTAATTATGTGTGTGAGTGAGAGAGAGTGAGAGAGAGAGATAGAGACAACACAAAATATCTCAAACATGAAAAAAATCGCATGTCGCTCAAACTTGGTATTCCGTTTAGGCACTATCAAGAAGATTTCCGACAAAATCCGAAAAGTGAAATTTTACTGAATAGATTTTTTTTTTTCAGTTATTTTACTTTCTCTCACTCCTAGTAAGAGGAAGTAATGTAATCGTGTCAAATTTTCGATATCGAGTTTTCACCGGAAATAACCGTTTTGAGGTCCCCCCGAGTCCAAAAAAGTGGTTTTTAGCAAATGGTCTCTGTGTGTATATGTATATATGTGAACAGCATAGCTCAAAAACGAAAGTTCGCAGAAAGTTCATATTTAATATTTCGTTTGGGTATCATCATGGGATCCGACAGTAAGTCAAGGGTCAAAAATTCCTCAACCGGAAGTACCACTTTACTAAATGTTTTTTTTTTTTCATTTTTTTTGTGCAGTTTTCTCGAAAATGGCTCCACCGATTTTCTTTAAACTTAGTGTATTAACTACACTTCCAAAAAACGTATAATTTTTATTTAAAACATTTCTCCGGGAAAATGCATTTAAGGGCACTTTTATGGGTGAGGGGGTGTGTGGGTTTGTCCTCTAAAGTGCTATTTCAGTTTACTATACAATTCTGCCATCTAAATAATATTAATTAGAACTAAAAAATGTTTCGTTGAAATTCCGAGTTCAAAAAAAAAAAAAATCGGATGACCGGAAGTGCTTTTTTACTGAAATGTATTTTTCAGTATTTTTCTGGTATTTTTTGTTTACTTTCTTGCGATTTTCTCAAAACTGGCTCCAACGATTTTCTTCAAACTTGATATATAAACTACACATACAAAGAGCTACAACTTTTATTGGGAAAATTCAAATATTTCTTTGGGAAAATTCATTTAAGGGCACTTTTAGGGGGAGGTACGGAGTTATGTTTTCCTCTAAACTGCTATTTCAATTTACTATACAATTCTGTTATCTAAATAATATTAATTAGAATTAAATGTTTCGTTGAAATTCCGAGTTCAAAAAAAAATCGGATGACCGGAAGTGCGTTTGTAACTGAAATAAATTTTCAGTTTTCTGATATTTTCTCGAAAACGGGTCCAACGATTCTCATTAAAGTAGGAATGTGTACTACACATATAATCAGCTACAACTTTTATTTGAAACATTTCTCTTGGTGAAGTCATTTGAGGTTGCTTTTGGGTGAGCGGTGGGGGTTATGTTTTTCTCTAAAATGCTATCATAGTTGGATTATACAATTCTTACCATCCAAATAAAATTAATTAGAAATAAATAGATGGCCATAATTCTGAGTTTCAAAAAAAAAATAGATAAATCGGAAGTACGCTTTTGCTGAACAGTTTTTTTTTTCAGTTTTCGACGAACTCCAACAAATTTTCATTAAATTTGGTACACAAACACTAAAATTTATCAATTATAATTTTGGAAATTAAGAGAAAGGTGTATGATTGTTTCACACCAGATTTTTTTTTTTTGCGATTTCTCCAAAGATTTCATTTAAACTTCATTTAAACACACACCCAGACACACACACACATCCCTGTAATTTTTATTTAAAACATTTTCTGAGAAAATTAGTTTGGGGGGGGGACATGGTTTTGAGGGAACAGTTACGTTATACTTTCCACTAAATGTACCACTTCAGTATAATATGTGATTCTACCACCTATATGATATTCATATATATTAGAAGCATTTATTGTATTTTAAATTTGAAGGAAATCTGTGAAAAACGGAAGTGCACCTTTACAAAAATGTTTTAGAGTTGTTTAGAAATTAACTCGGCAAAACGACTATGATTTTTCTCTCTTAGTCTTACCGTCTCTCTCTTACTCTCTTACTCTTACTCTCTCTCTATTACTCTTATCTTAATTTTCTCTCAAATTTTCAATACCGAGTTTTCACCGAGACCAAAAAAAGTGTTGTTTTTTTTTGTTTGTTTTTTTTCAGAAAATGGTCTTTGTCTATAAGGGAGTTGATGAGGAGAGAAATTGGGTTTGATTAATTAGACGAGATATGAAGACACTGTTATAATATAGCTATAAGTTTACACAAACTGCACTGGACTTGTAATGTTTGTTATAGAAGAAAAGGTGGGACGTAGAGATTGCACGATGCGATGTATATGGTTGAATGTGATAGATTGATAGATGTCTACATCTCTTACTGGCTTATATACAGGTTCCCCACTCTAGCCTGCTTAAGTGAGAGAGTACCAGAGAGAGTTTGTTTTCTCTCGGTCGGGCTTGTGTTCTCTCTCTTGCCGTAACATATGTGTGTGTATGTATGTATGTGAACAGCATTGCTCAAAAACGAACTATAATAACTTTGTGACAGATATAGTGCACTGCGGCCTTGAAAAATCTAGTGTACCGCTTAATTTATGGCAGGATGAAAGCTGCCAACCTATAGCATCCTTTCTAAGACTAATTTTCTTAAAAATTTCTTGGATCTGGGGAGTTTTCATGAAGGAATCTTCTTCTCTCATACTCGATACGTAAACCAGGCTTCTCAAACTTAATGATAGCGTCACAATCCGTCGGTGTCTCCACCATCTTCCATTTGTTCTAGGCATATATAATGGGGTTGTTGAAGGAAAGAAATGGTCTGGTTTGAATGAATTAACAGAATGTGGTTAACAATGTATAATATAATAAGTGACACTGACTGCCTGGACTTTACACTTAAAATGTCAAGAGTATGGTAGAGTGGAAAAGGGTAATGACACGTAGTAGTAGTGACTGGCGACTGACCTCAGTTGTATGAACTCTTCTATATCTGTGTCCAGTCGCTGTATTTATATGGTTTCCCCCACTCTAGTCCGAGAGAGTGGTCCTGGCATTTTGTCTCTCTTTCTCTGCTACGAATACTCTCTTTGGATACTATTAAACATAGCTTCTTCATATATCTGCTGAGTCTACATTGTTCTATGGGGATCAGAGATATTTTCCGTGATACCCTGCTTCTTTTTTTGTGGTCATCGACCAATTTCGGGTGTTCGCCCAATCATCAGGATGTTTTTATCCAAACAGTGTGATAACATAGACCTTCCACAGAGCAAATTCAGTTAAAACAGTTCATTTAAAATTCTTAGTTAAATAAGATTATATTAACTGAATTTGCTGTGTACAAGTCTTGGTTATCACACTGTTTTGACAAAAACATCCTTGATGTTGGGCGAAAGCCTGAAACCGGGTCGATAACCACAAAAAGTAGCATATTATTATGGAAAATATCTTTAATGCTTTCCAGCTGTGCGGAACCAAACACAACAGTTCTATGAGGAACTCTGCTAGCAACATGATGCTTATTTTTTTTGCTGGAAACTGGTGCACACCTTAGATCTTTCACGTTATTGGTGCGCAGACGAGTCTTAGCCAGGCTTCAGTTCTTCTCCAAAGCAATTGCTTTCTTGTCTTCCCCTCGTTTTGTGAGCTCTCTTTTCGGGAGATTTGTTGCATATACTACAAAAAGGTTTCGGCCCATGAAAGGGATTACTGCACTTAACTGCAAAGTAAAGTAATGTCATATTTTTCAATCAGCCTTTACGTCCAATTATCGATGAGATGTCTTCGATGAAATTGCTTATTAGATATTACTCACAGTAACACGTAATACGAGTATAAATACCAAACCAAAACCGTATATCGAACTCAGTACCACATCAGAACCACCCGAGTGGTCTCTTTATTTCCAACACTCTGCTATCGTGGCGCTTAAATACTATTTATGTAGAATAATTTTTAATTTCTTTTTAATAGCTATGAAATTAGATAAACAATATTTCAAAAACTTAAAAGTTATCCAAACTCTAGTTATAAATTACTAAGTTTAAAAGATAGTTAAAATGCTTTTTAGGTGGTGTTCCAAAATACGTTTTCTATAGGAATATGAAGCAAATGGGCGGAGGGAGGAGGCCTTTATCTCAAACCTTTCCGCCTAAAGAGTCTCCTCATTCTCTTTCTCTCACACCATTTGCCATTCTAGTACAATGTTGTTAGCGGTAGTCGAGTACTAAACCCAAACCACTACTCCCAGACCGACTCCCCGGAACTTCGCCTCACCAATGGACGGCCGCCGACCTTTCGTAACCAACAACTCAATATTGTTGTTAAGATAAGGCTGCTTGCTACTACACAAGTATTGTTCATAAAGCGTTTACTCCCCCCCCCCTAACCACTTATTCTCAGTTTACAGTTAGATAAGCCACAAACAATTGCATGAATATAATTTGTAGGTTTCCACATCCAAAGGAGCACTCTCTAAAGCCAGTTTCGCTAATTAAAGAGTATATACACTTAATGTAACAAACACAGGGTTAGTAGCAACTAACTATTACAATGTTAGGCTGTATTTGGGTTTTCATCTTTTGACAAATATGCATTGTTAATCGTTGGAATTTCTCAACAAATTTGTAGAACAATTGAGATCACTTAAATTGGTTAATTGGGGGTTTTTGTTTTATTATTAGCCTGAAATAATTATCAGCAATGGATCTTTATTATCAGGGCATTGGTATTTCAATAACTGGTAATTTTAAAATTTAAAAAAAACAATAAGCCCTAAGATTGGCGAATCCAATTACATTTTTGAATATTTCATAAAGAATCACTATATAAAATAGATGGGAATAACTACACTCGATAATTTACAACTACCGAGCAATATATACAACACTTTCTATTCCAATGTCCAATCTGCAGTCATTACTGAAACTTAGGTATCTTGGCTCCTTATATCTTTAACCAATCAGCAAAGATACTGATTGGACACAATGTGGGTGATAAGAATAGCTCAGCTAACCATTTTTTTAGAAAAAAATGTATGATATTTTTTATTACATGGAGCTCTCAAAGTCAGTGCTTCGATTCTAAACGAATAATTATATTTGAGCAAATGTTAATTATTAATGAATACCAATTTCTATATCATTATTAAAAATTAATCTAATTAAATAGTCAGTATTATTTGATAATAATGCTAAAAGATCGAACGACATATTCGAGTGAGGAAAGCCTCAGTATTGAGGAAACCCAGACAAAAAAAAATTTTAATTGATGCCATTTAACATACACATATTTTAGAAACTGATTCGTTTCCAGTTTTTGAAAACATATTACTTCTATACGAACATTATGTTATTTGCTTACTCTAACTGACAATAATACTAAGAGGAAGTAATTGTATTAGTGCCAGATTTTCGAAATTGAGTTTTCACCGGAAATATCCGTTTTGAGGTCCCCTGAGTCCAAAAAAGTGGTTTTTAGAAAATGGTGTGTGCGCGCGTGTAAGAGTGTGTATGTGTATGGATGTGTGTGACAAGAATACCTCAGAAACGAAAAGTTACACAGGAAGCTCAAACTTGGTATACCGTTTAGGAACTACCACCGCATCAGGCAAGAGTTATGCATTAAAGGAGAGTGTTTTTTTTTTGAATGTGCTATTTCAGGACGAGAGAGTAGGATGAAGAAGGATTCGTGGAATTTTTTGTAATCGAAGATATGATTTCTTTGATGAAATGGGATTTTTAGGTCGTTGTATAAGGTCATGAATTCCTTGAAGAAATTTTTATAGGTGTTTAACATCAATTTTATTTTATTCCATTATTATAAACGGCCAAATACAAAATGCCGGGGATTCACACTGCATCTTGGATTTCCGCCTAATTCTCTTTTGCTTTCTTTTTCAACAATGCATTGAAAAATTCTGAGTTTTTTCTGTATAGCTCACAATTTTTATTGCACAATTTGATAATTTATAAAATTACCTGATTAGAACAGTGAGATGGCATTAAGAGAAAGGCATTATTTATTACTTTCTCTTACTCCTAGTAAGAGGAAGTATTTTTTTTTTTTTTCTTTAAGGCGCCTCAACATCTGCGGTCATTTGCGCCCGGAGCCTTCTCAGTGGCACTGGCCGGCCCTTCCGGAACAGTTGTTCTCCACTCCCGTTACAGACAATACTGTTCATCACCGGACAGTGAGCTGTAGGGGCTCCTAGGAAGAGAAAATCTAAGGGTAGCACGGCTGGCTTCGAACCCGTGATCTCCGCGTTGCTAGTGATGAAGTATTGTAGTAGAGGAAGTATTGTAATCGTGTCAAATTTTCGATATTGAGTTTCACCGAAAATATCCGTTTTTTGAGGTCCCCTGAGTCCAAAAAAAGTGGTTTTTTTTTAGCAAATGGGTACCAGTGGTGTGGGTGGTAGGGTATGTATTGTGAATAGGCAGGCTCACAAACGAAAAATCGTAGAAAGTTTCAAAACTGATATTCCCGTTAGGTACACCATGGTACCCCGACGTGGGTCAACATCCGTGTTAAAAACTCTCAACCGAAGTCACCATTCTTGACTTTGCTGGTTTTTTTTTACTTTTGTTGCCAATATTTTTATCTCAAAGCTCCAACGATTTTTCTTCAAACTTTCTATATCCAAGTACACATACTAACAGCTATAACTTTTATTTAAAACATTTCTCTGGGAAAATTCATTTAAGGGCACTTTTAGGGGAAGGCTGGGGTTACAGCTTCCTCTAAAGTGGTATCGTAGTTGATTATACAATTCTATCATCCAAACAAAATTAATTAGAAATAAATCGATGGCCTAAATTCCAAGTTTTAAGAAAATTTGTAAGCCGGAAGTGCGTTTTTACTGAACAGTTTTTCAGTTTTCGACAAAGTTCGTTATATTTGGTACACATTCTATAACATTTGACAATTATAATTTTGAGAACAGGAGTAAGAGAATGTTCTGTGAGTGTTTCACACCAGATTTTTTTTTTTTTTAATTTAAGGCGCGTCAACATCTATGGCCATTGGCGCCCGGAGCCTGCTCAGTGCACTGTCTGGCGTTCTCTCGTTACAGACAACACTGTCCATCACCGGACAGTGAACTGTAGAGGCCCCTAGGAGGAAAAAACCTAAGGGCAGCACCACTCCGCGTGAAAGTCCAGTACGCTAACCACTTAGCTACTCCCTTCCCTAATTTATTTATTTCATTAATAATTTAATAATAAAAGTGTGACAAATAAAAATTTTCATTAAAATAAGTATTAACAATAACAGTTTGAATGAAAAAGGTAAAAAATTTATTTCGTCGTTTGGAGATTTTATACATTTCCCATCCTAGGTCCATCTCCCCCCCACTCTTATTTACGTCAACAAATAATAGTATAAAGAAAATTGTTTCAATAAATCATGTTGATAACATTATGAAATCATAATATTAAGGAAAAAAAAAAAAAAAAGGTTGTAGAGAGTAACCTTTAAAAAGAAGGAAAAACCAAAATTAAATCTGTGCATGATAAAAGGATAGAAAGACTCCATCCTGGTTGTGTTGCCATGGTAACAACTACATAGTATATTATGGACTTTTTATCTGGTTATGGATGTGTATGTGCGTAGTGAATAGGGAACTTGGGGACAACCGGTTGACAAAAGCTTAGACATTTGTCAAGAATAAATGGGGGTAAAAAACCTCTTGTTTCTTTACTGTACGTTTCTTTATTTTGTTATTTGTTTTTGTTTTTAACAAATTGATGTATTAAATGTAAAAACAAAAAAAAAAACATCATTAAATTAACACTTCGCTTGACATTTTGTAAAGAATTCTGGAAATTCTATACCTCTATAGAAATTCCCTAGACTAAAACATTAGAACTATATCAATTATTACTTTCTCTTACTAATGTGTGTGCACTAAATGGTGTGTGTGTGTGTGTGTGTGTGTGTGTGTGTGTGTGTGTGTTGGAGATGTGTGGGAGAATTAGAAAAAAAATTCTATATTACATTTTTTATAGAAATAATTAGTCATAAAATAATTAGCCGATCACAGTGTAGAAGTAAAGGTGTCAAATGTGGGCGTGGTCAACATGGTAATTCTAAATTTCTGATTGGCCTAATATATATCCACACCTTCTTTTGTACATTGTGATTGGCTAATTATTTATAGCTAATTATTTCTATGAAAAATCTAGTTTTGAATTTTTTTTTATTAATTTTCCCTTCGTAAGTGTTTTATACATTATCAAACTGTGCGATAAAAATTTTTTATTGAAAAAAAAATGTAAAAAATTAAGTCATTTCTAACATTTATATTTACTGCTTTATAAATGTGACCTATAAAAAAAAAACTCCGAATTTTCATTTCATTGTTGAAAAAGGAGGTAAAACAGAATTAGGCGGAAATATAAGGGAAGTCTGCCATTTTGTATTTGGCCGATCTTGAACCCATAAAAATTTCTCAAATGAATTCACAATTTTCGCTTTAAAAACCTTGGTTAGACCTGGAGTTTTTAGCTAGTCATTAAATTGTTCTTAATTTTATGTAGGTGGCGCAGTTTACAAATTATTGAAAGAGTACTATAAAGATGGTATTCTACGTATGAGCTAACTATTCAATCAAAATCTAGTGTCTTGCAACAACATAATAAACGGAATCGAATTAAGTATTTGTGCAATCGAAGAAATAAATTATAATAAGAAGAAGCGTTATATATTAGAGTTCGAAAATCTAGAGACTATGTATATATGTAAACTGGAGTAAGAGAAAGTCGTGTGAGTGTTTCACATCAGATTTCCTTATTTACTTTGTATTCATATTTTGTTATTACTTAATTAATTATATATTTATGTTATATCTACATATAATAACAATAAATAGATAAATAACAATCTGACCTTGTAATTAGTTTTGCCAAGTTGTGGCGTTGATGTCCGTAGATTTAGTTGTGGATTAGAAGTCTTGTAGCTAGCTTCAAGCGCTGATTTCAATAACATCTTTCCAACTTCAACATTGGAACTATTTCTTCGGCTGATCGATCTTGAATCTTTAAATAATTAATGAATTGATAATTACAAAAATTTATATCGTAATAAGGACTACCTAAAATAATTATTTATTTATTTATTCTTTTAATTCAGTTGATTATATTTTGTATATAACCAATTTGCATATACCTCTAAGGTTATGTGCATGTGAATGATTAATTTGTCTGTATCCTTGACAATGCTTACATTTTATATACAAAACAACAAGAGGCAGTTTCGAAAAACCCGGAAATTGCTTTTTTAACTCTCACGATTTTAATGGTGACGTTGGACGAGTTAATTCCATTGCAGATAAACAGCATGTGGTAAATGAAGGTTTTTAAAACCCTGTCAGATTAAATTCATAGTAAATTTCATAGGGTGTGGAGTTCATTGTAATAGGATCCAAAGAGAGGGATCCAAAGCAGAGAAAGAGACACAAAAATGACAGGACCACTCTCTCGGACTAGTGATCGGGAAAACTACATAAATAAAGCGACGGGAAATAGATATATAACAGAGTTCACTCGCCAGTCACAACGTGTCATTTACCTTACCCTTTACCACCTTTATGGGTAAATTTCATAGGGTGTGGAGTTCATTGTAATAGGATCCAAAGAGAGGGATCCAAAGCAGAGAAAGAGACACAAAAATGACAGGACCACTCTCTCGGACTAGTGATCGGGAAAACTACATAAATAAAGCGACGGGAAATAGATATATAACAGAGTTCACTCGCCAGTCACAACGTGTCATTTACCTTACCCTTTACCACTCTACCATACACTACCATTTTAGTGTAAAGTCCAGGCAGTCAGTGTCACCTTTTACATTATACAGTGTTCAGCCATATGTAGTTGCTCATTCAAACCACACCATTTCTCTCCTTCATTATACCCATTATATTCATCAGTATATTTGAATGATATGAACACTTTCCGGGGATTCTATTGAGAAAGACCACGGTGTTGGCTGATCGAATGGTGTCATTATAAATTAAAACACGTATGAAACAGAGTTTTTTTTTTTTTTTTTTTTACGATCGGACATACATAAGTCGGCCATGAACACGGACAGAATCGAAAGCTTCATACGGATGACAAAGTGATTTAGGCAGTTCTCTTGAATAGTTTAGGGACCCACCATCCTCCAGGATTCTATACTTCTGAAATTCAAAACTAGCCAGTTTGAAAAAATCCGACCGACTTTCTCTTAATGCAACCAAATACAATTACATCTAACTTGACAAATTTTCTTTATATTTAAACTTGAGATGATGGCAGTTTATATGGTTACTGTAGTGGAAGAACGAAATGAAAAATAATAGTTTTTAAAAATAATTTAGAATATTTTATAATGTGAATTTAACTTCAAGAAGAGTGTATTTTAGTATCAGGTACTGTTAAATTGGGATCATACTAAATAGAAAAACAAAGGCACAAAATCCCGTTAGGGCAAACCTTGTGTACAAGAAAATTCCCCCGCTAGAGAGAGAGAGAGCAATTCCAAAGAATAGAGAGAGCCATCAGCTTTCAAATAGTTCAGTTCAAAAAAGACAGACAGACTTGTACTAGAAATCAAGGTGCAAACATCGGAGCTATAATACCAGTATTAAGTTATATGAAATTGTTATAAGCATTTATTTGTGATATTCAAGAGTACTTAATTTCTCTTAGAGAATATATCTTTTTAAAAAAACAGTGTGATTTCTTGTTTATTATTGCTAATACTTCATTCTCTTTTAAACTTGCATAACATAACAAGGCCTAATACAAAACCGCTCGTGCTATACACAACCACTACTACAAATACACATCATCACGCCAAAACATTACATTACCACCGATAGTGATACAATGTAGTATAAAAGGGCGTCAATAATATTGAAATAAACCCCAATAACATTTGAAATCTAAGGTCTCCAATAGACTCAGAACACTTCTAAATTCAATTATTACACATAAAAGTTTCAAATAAAACTGAATGGCATTGTTTTTTTTTTTTAATTTAAGGCTCGTCAACATCTGTGGTCATTGGCGCCAGGAGCCTTCTCAGTGCACTGCCGGCCTCCGGACAGTGTTCTCTCGTTACAAATAACAGTGTCCATCACAGGACAGTGAGCTATAGAGGCTCCTAGGAGAAAAAAAATCTCAGAGTAGCACAGCTGGACTAGAACCCGGATCCTCCGCTTGGGAGTCCAGTAAGTTAGTTAAAAACCAGTACGTTATTCCCTTCCCTAACGGCATTTATGTGAGTAGATAATAATTTTTCTACTTTCTCTTACTCCTTATAAGATCATGTCAAATTTTCGAAATTGTGTTTTTACCAGAAATATATGTTTCGAGATTCCTTGAGTACAAAAAAAAAAAAATGTTTTTTAGCGGAATGGTATGTGTCTACCTAACAATGAACAAAACATCTCAAAAATTAAAAAAATGTAAGAAGCTCAAACTTGTGGTATTCCGTTTAGATACTAACAATAGCATTCAACACGTAGGTTTTAAGCAAAATCATCAACCGGAAGTGCCACTTTACTGAATGTTTTTTTTTTTCTTTTTAGTTTTCCGCGATTTTCTTTAAACTTCTTATATTATCTACTATACAAATGATCCCAATACTTTTATTTGGAACCTTTTTGCGAAGAAAATAGATGTTTTGGATGGGTTCTAGGGGTACAGTATGTTAAGCTTACGTATGATGTAGCACTTCAATATAATATGTTATGGTTCTACTGCTTACAGAATATTAATATATATTACCAGCATTGCTAGAATTCCAAATTTGAAGAAAATCGGTTAATCGGGAAATGCGTCTTTATAAGATACGTTTTTTGAGTTTTTCTAATTTTCTTGGCATGCTCACTCTGCACACATATAAACGTATCACTTTTAATTGTAAACATTTTTCCAAAAAAAATAATAAAAAAAATCTGATGTGAAACATTCACACAACTTTCTCTTACTCTAGTTCTCAAAATTATAATTGACAAATTTTATAGTTTATGTACCAAATTTAATGACGTCAAAGAGTGTTCAGTAAAACCGCACTTCCGGTTAACTAATTTTTTTGAATTGTATAAACAACTATGATAGCACTTTAGAGAAAACCAAATTGCGAAAAAGTGAAAAAAAAACATTTAGTAAAGTGATAATGTAAACGGACTTCCGGTTATCCGATTTTTTTTTTTTTTGAAACTCGGAATTTTCAACAACATATTCAATTCTAATTTACATTATTTAGATGATAGAATTGTTTAATAAACTGAAATAGCACTTTACATGAAAACCTAACCCCACGCCTCCCCCATAACTGCCCTTAAATGAATTTTACCCAGAGAAACCTTTCAAATAAAAGTTGTAGCTGTTTGTATGTGTAGTTGATATAACAAGTTTGAAGAAAATCGTCGGAGCTATTTTTTAGAAAAAACGCAAAAAAAAAAAAAAAAAAAAAAAAAAAACAAGTAAAGTGGTACTTCCGGTTGAGGAATTTTGACAGATGACCCACTGTCAGATGCCATGGTGATACCAAAACGGAATATCAAGTTTCAACTTTCTAAGGTTTTTCGTTTTTGAGCTATGCTATTCCCATACACACACACACACACACACACACATACACACACAACACACATACACACACACACCATTTGTTGCTAAAATCCACTTTTTTGGACTCAGTGGCCCTTAAAACGGATACTTCCAGTGAAAACTTGATATCGAAAATTTCACACGATTACAATACTTCCTCTTACTACGAGGAGTAACATAAAGTAGAAACAAAATTTATTTTGCTTAGTTGCGAAGGGAATTGGTGGAGTCTGTTTCAAAAGCTACATGCAATTGCATGGTTCAGTGCGGTCTATTGGGTCACAATATAATCACTTTTCTATCTGCCAAGGTTAGTAGGTAGATAGTTACTTATCCCCCCACCACCTGTATATTTACATTAGGACGAATATATAGAATATGAGTTTAAAAGGAAATTTGTCGTTTTTTATATGACTGTACTAACAGGAGTAGAAAAAATTTATTTAAGCGTTTCATGCCAGTTGTTTTTATTTCTTTTCTAAAGGGCCCCATACACACTTCAACTTGTTGCCCAACCTTGTCTCTCAACGTGGTTGATCAACACAAAAAGAAGTTGTTCAACATAGTTGACCGACATCAGTATAAATGAAAAATCAGTTGTTGAATGATGCGAGAAGTTATAAGGTCGTAGCCCGGACTTTTCTTTTTGGGAAGGTTGTTGATAATTTTAGTAACTTCAGAGGGAGTAATAGGATTAGTTGAGGAGTGTCCAAAGTTTTAATAATGTCAGCAGTGTGATTTATGTTTTGTATATCAGAATGAGGTACAAAAATGGAGATGAGATAGGTAGCAAAAAGTTCAGCTCTCTCCGAGTCAGACTTTGCCCAGGAGCCGTCGTCGTGACGTAGGGGGGAGGAAGTAGTTTGATATTTGAAGAGACGTTTTGTAGCGTCCCATAGAGAATTGTCGTCTGCAGTAAGGGTCGAAGTGTAATTGGCATATTGTTTATTGTAATATTTATGTAGTTCGTTTTTTAGTTGTCTAGTCAGTACATTGAGAGCATGTTTGTGAGAGGGATATCTGCTGCGCTGCCAGAGTGCTCTTGCCCACCTTTTTGGGCAATAAGTATCCTCAATTGTAATGGTAAATTGTAGGGGTAATGTTTGGTCTTATTAGTCGAGGTGTGTGTAGTTGCTTGCCATGCACTTTGTCGTATTACACGAGTCAGATGTATAACATTCGCGTCTAGTTCTTCACGTGTTTTTAGAGATTTTTTCAAGTCTAGGGAATGCTCAATTTGGGTTTTGAAAAGGTCCCAGTTGATTGGTCCATTAATAAGAGTAATTTTGGGAGGGACGGATTTAGGATGGATATCCAAGGAGAGAATCACTGGGCTATGATCGGAGGAAAGATCAGGAAGAGTGTATGAATCGGTATGAAATGATGATATTTGAGAACATATGAAGAAATCTAAGAGATCAGGAAGTTTGTTTAAGGAATTAGGCCAATAGGTGGGTTGTGAGGGAGATATGAAGGAAAGATGGGTTTGGGATAAAGTGCTGTAAAGCGTAGACCTCTGGGATTAGTCACTCGGCCACCCCAGCGAGGATGCTTAGCGTTGTAGTCGCCCCCACAGATGAATCGGGGACCCAAGGATTGGAAGAACGATAGGTATTATGGTGTGATTAGGTGGACAATACACTGCTGCAATATTGTAAGTAAAAGGTTCAGAAATAAGGGATATTACGGTCGGCTGAAGATAGTTTGTCGGACGGTAAGGGATAAGGAAGTGAGACAATTTATTGCGGATAAATATAGCAGAGCCACCGTGAGCTGTTCCATCTGGGTGATCTGTCCTGTACAATATGTAGCCGTTGATGTAGAACGTGATTTGTCAGTGAAGTGAGTTTCCGTAATGAGGCAAATATCGATCCGCTTATCGTGAAGCAGTACGTCTAGTTCTTGTCTATGTCTGTTTATTCCGTTAGCGTTCCATAGCAGGATACTGAGGGAATTTTGAGTAAGAGAAATTAGGGAGCTAAGCGAGGGAGCAAGGTATTCACCACAGAGGTTAGAAGATTAATTAGAGGGGTTACGAGAGCTTTGAAATCTGTAAGGAAGGAATTGAGGAGAAAAGAGATGTCAGTTAGGGAGCCGGCATGGAAGGTAGTGTGGATGATTGAGCTGGAGCCGGCCCTGCGACCATCTGTGCATATGTGGGTCTGGTAGCGTTGTGCACTGGATGTTGACTTGAATTATTCGGCTGTGTTAGTGATTGATGTCCCGTTCGTTTGGCTGCGGAGAATCCTGGAGCTGAAGGCGCTATTGTGCAGAAGGAAGAGTATACACTGGTGGCGATCTCTTCGACCGTTGCAGTTCCTTATGGATTGGGCAACCTTTAAATGTGGCTGAATGCGGACTTGGGAAGAGTGTCAGGCAGTTTATTGCATTCTTCTGTAAAGTGATCTCCTGCGCATTTCACGCACCTTGGAGGTTGCTGACAGTAAGATTTGGTGTGCCCATATTCCTGGCAACGCTTGCACTGGACGATAAGACGTTGTTTATAAGGTTCCTCAACTTTGATTTTTGTGTAGCACACTAAGAAATGGATATTCGAACACTAAACCAAGAAGGTTAGACTGATGTTGACATTCAGGTTGAACAACTTGTGCACACACACTCCAACATTGATGCAAAACATTAGGCCCCGCCCATCAATATCAAAAGTACTTTGATTTTGTCAACCTGATTGATCAACTTGTAATTTGGTCTCTCAACCTGCTGTTAAACTTCTACCTCAACACAACCAAGTTGGACAAGTTGATGTGTGTATGGGGCCCTTAAGGGAAAAGTGCTTCGTAAAGTGAAAGATTTCGGAGGTGTGCCCTATGGAGCCTTCTATCGGCCTCGCAGGATTCTTCCGTTACAGACAATACCGGCTATCATCGGGCAGTAAGCTGTTGAGGTTTCTAGGAAGAGGCATCATGCTCGACTCGAACCTGGGACCATCGCAAGGGTGTTCAGTGCACAGGGAAATTGTATTTCCTTCGAAAACACAATTTTGGAAAATTCGACAAGATTGCATGGCTTTCTTAAACAGTCGTGAGCTAATAGATTCACGGTTTGTAAGTAGAAATTGCTACCTTATTTCATTCAATATTCATTACCATGATTACTTTTAATTAAACATTGACTTATTCATTTTTAATAATTAATGAAAGTTTACTACTAATTCTCTAATTATAATATATATTTATCTATTTAAAAAAAAGAAAAGAAGACGAGGAATATTACAGAATATAATCAAAGCAAACTTTTTGGCCAGCCAGTTCCAAATGGATAATTGTAGAAGGGTTTTGGTAATAGTGTACGGTATTTGGAGTTTGTATATACAGAGGGAGGAAGAGCTGTATGGTGTACGAAGAGACTTTGGAGGGGTATAGATGAAGGGCACGTTAGTGGAGAATTAATTCACTGGGCCATTCATCATATCTACCCTTCATAACTTGGACCTTGCACACTAGCACTCCCATCTCTTCGCTACCGTTCTTCACCCGCAGCATAAAGCTGACACGATATTTTAAATGAGCATTACTTCCCCCACACAGTCCTTGCCTATATATATTTAGTAAAGCAGGGCAGCAAGATTTATATATTCCATCATTTTTTTTTTTTTTTTATGTTTTTAAGTTATGTATTTTGTGTGCGTCCATTACATTACATAGTCATTATTTCAATAAAAATATTTGTGAGCTAATTCCTAAAATGAAATTAGCCCCGGATATCAACTACAAATTAGGTTGATTAGGTTTGGATAACACTGACCGAAAATTAGAGATGTCAATCAATCAATAAGCAATGATTAAAATTGAAATAACCGCAAACAGTGCTGATTGAATTAACTTCCCTTGTCCCCTGTGTATCATATCTAATTACATCAAATTTTAATTTTTAATAATTAATTTTAGGTTTCTGAATCAATGTGATAAAAAAAGAGAAAATGAAATAAAAAAGAGAAAATTATGAAACACTTATTTCTCATGCTGTAATTGACATATATTCTTTTAACTTAGATCTTATACTCAATTTTTAATGACTTCGATGAGTTACACTGGTGGGAGAACTGAATCTGTAATAATGGGGTGTATAAAAAAAAAAAAAATGGCCGTTTTGCTAACTAAAGAAGTTTCTTGGACTTCAAAATTCATCCAGGTACGACTGATGTTTACATACGCGATATTATTTTCATCTTTAGACTTAGGCTTAGTGTTGTAAAGATGTAAACAATTATCGCGGTATATTGTATTTGTGCGCATTAGCTAAGATTTTGTCTGCCATACTTTTTCGAAGTGTTAGTTCTTTATGCTGGAGAATGATCTGTTAAGTGAATGCCAAACCAGCTTCCGGATATTCCACAGTCGATAATTTATTCACTTTAACAAATATTATCAATTTCAGATTTCTTAAAAACAACTCAGAAAGTGAATTGTTTTTTGTTTTTTTGTTTTTGTTGACCTGAAGGGCAGCATTATTTGATTTACTATAGTGCCCTACTATTTAATCTTTTCAAGTTTACGGATTTTCTTCAAAATTTATTTCCATTTAATGGAGTCTTTTTAATCATGCAGTGAGGGGTGCGGATTCTATTTCGGAATTTTTTTATGTGGCCAGTTGCATGAGGCAGGGGTGTGTGTTGAGCCCAGTCTTATTTTCCCTGTTTCTGGATGATATTCCATCTTTGTGTAATAGAATCCGAAGAACGGAGAAATACAAAATTGAATCAATCTAGTTACTCGCTACCTAGGCCAGATTAGGGTGTGTAATGTGTAGACCTTTGGGAAGAAATATAAATTATTTTAGAATTAACAGAAATATATTAGTTAATATCTAGGTAATATTGGTTGTTTACTTAGTGTAAGTCCAAGACTGGGTTTTTACGAAGGTTGGGAGAAACAATAGGAACAGTTAGAAGGGTAAAATACCTGTACTACGAGAAAAGGGAATTTCCCTTTCTTTCTCCCGTTAATGGAGGAGGGATCATATATATAGAGAACCTCAATTAGGAGAGATCAGAATTGTTGTGGTGAAGAAAACTCTGCTCAGTGAAAATTTATAAAAGAGTGTCGTAGTGTTCGTTATACGAGAGTTAAGGCCCAACCTTCTGCTTAAAAACCCTTTTAATATTGTAAGTTGTATAAATTAATCTAGTTACTGCATAAGTATTATTTTATTATTAGTTAAGGAATAAGATTTTATTTGTAGTCTAAATTGTGTAATTATATGTATTTCTTTTATATGGTTATTTTCTAATTATTTTTATCCTTTAATCAATCCAGATGAACACAGACCTCACGAGATCCCTTTAGAGAAGAGATAAATTAAAATTTATAATTATTTACTATTCTGAATTTCTATTTTAAAACCCCCCAATCATACATAACATTACTCTCTCTCTCTCTCTCTCTCTCTCTCTCTCTCTCTCTCTCTCTCGGATATATATATATATCCGAGCTAGCCCTACAAGACAGTTTTACAACAGTTTATTACGAGTTCACAACCAGTCAGCAGCCTTCAACCTTCTCAGCCAGTCTGTATCTTCATATATCTCTCGCTAACTCCAATTATACTTGTAAAGTCCTTGCAGTTTGTGCGTTCTATTCATTATACACTGTTCAACATATCATCTAGTTTATTTCTCATTCCTAAATTCATTCTCTTTAATTCTCTCTCCTTCTCACATCCATTATATTTGTTATAGGAAGAAATTCTAATATAGAAAGTACTAAGGTTAAAATACTCATGTACGCAAATGATATGGTTTTGTTAGACGATACCATATCCGTATCCGTTCCGTACCCGTTAGACGATACTTACCGTTGTACTCCAAAGAAATATCAATATTCTGGACTCTAACTGTGACATTGAACAGTGGGATTTGAACAGTTAATCTCCAGAAGTTCAAGATACTGAAATTTAGAAAAGGAGGCAGGTAATCCTTTGCTGAACATTGGATATATAAGGCTGCACCTGTAGAAATCGTGAATGAGTATAGATATCTTGGGGAGGCAAACCAGGAAGTCACTATTTGAAGTAATTTCCTCAAAATTTAATCCCGCTCTGCTCCAAATTCAATTTAGCCTGGTTGTTAGCCGTTCGATATTTTGTTATGCCTGTAAGGAATGGTATTGTCAGCGATACCAGTAGGTGAAAAGGGTCGAGAGGTGCTTTATTAAGATGATGTTTCCGACACCCTGACGCGACACCAAATTTTATGTTGTTGTATTTGGAAAAATCAGTCTATTTGATTTTCATCTTAACGCTGAATCTTCATTTTGGAATATGTTAGAAAAGACTTCTCCCTTTCCAATTCTTGTTTTTCCAGAATTACGGCAACTGAAATTATCACTTGAACACCTCTCTTCTGTTTCTCTATGGAAATCACTATTTGTTTTGATGTTTCTCCGGGGAAAGTTTCACAAAGGCAGTTATTAAGCTATTATCTAGAATTAGTTTTGCTCTTCGGTGGAAGTCTTTTGAAGTCGGTTCAGTCTTCCATATCCTCCTATACAAGGGTTTTAATCACTGCCTCTGTCTTTTGTTTTAAAGGAAAACCAGCAAACGCATTTAGTTTGATAGATCTTCGCTAGTTACATGGAGGAGTACAATTGTTCTACCTAATTTAGCTTTGATACTAGCTTAATCAAGCTAATTTTGGCTTGATAGAGATATTAGCACCTTTCCTTGATGCAATTCCAGAGCCAGCCAGGGAAGACATTTTTCATTTTATGGCAAATGTATAAATTCAACTATACTACGCTACAATGTGTTTGAAAAGGAGAGAAATTGGGTTTGTTAGATAAATGAACTGGAAGTAAAGCTGAACACTGTATAATAGAAAAGTAACACAAACTGCCTGGACTTTACACGTAATATATAAAATGGTAGTGAGAGATTTAGAGTGAGTGAGGAGAAAGGTTGTTGACGCGTTGTGACTGTTGTATAAACTCTTGCAAGACTCCTGGAAGACCCCCTCTTAGCTGCATTTAAACAGATACTCCCACTCTAGTTTGGCCTAAACTAGTGAGTGATCCTGTCAATTTTTATGTCTCTCTCTCTCTCTCTCTCTCTCTCTCTACTTTAGATCCCTCTTTTCGGATACTATTACATACGCCTTCCCTGGTAGAGTCACCGTTTTCTATCCAGTTTTCAAATTTACTGTTATCTTCAAATTTGAAAAATTGTAAACCTTATATTATTTCTTTTGCTTCAGAGACATTTTCCGTGGTAGCCTGCTTCATTTTCCGTGGTCATCGACCGGTTTCGGGCGTTCGCCCATCTTCAGGACGCATTTTTAGAGAGTGTGACAACACAAACTTGCACAGAGCAAATTTATTTTACACACTGACTGGTGTTTTTAACTGTCCAGTTAAAAGATAGTTAAAACACCAGTTAAAAGACAGTTAAAACACCAGTTAAAAGACAGTTAAAAACACCAGTCAGTGTGTAGAAGTGAATTTGCTCTGTGCAAGTCTGTGTTGTCACACTGTCTAAAAACGCATCCTGAAGATGGGCGAACGCCCGAAACCGGTCGATGACCACAAAAATGAAGCAGGCTACCACGGAAAAATGTCCCTAATGCTTTCCAGCTCTGAGGGAACCAACCACCTCAATAATTTCTTTTACACATCCATGCATAGCGGTTACAGATATGAACTTGTTCAACATTTTAATTGCTATTTAACTAATTTGTTGTATTTACCAAAATTTTCTGTTATCTTTTGAATTTAAATTGTAATGTTCTTCAATTAAATTACATTTCTTATTTTGTTATATCTTATGTTTATTATGTTTATTCTAGGGGGGGGACATCTTTCTTTTTTTTTTATTTTTTATGTATTTCGCACGTCAACCTCTCCTGCAGACGGATCTCAATCAATCCCGTAAAATGCTTAGTTAAAACATTGTCTACATATATTATTATTATTATTATTATTATTATTATTATTATTATTATTAATTATTATATTATTTATTAACTCTTGTGAAGTTTCAATTTCAAAACCAGATTTTTTTTTTTTTTTTTTTAATGTTTCTATTATTCCTTTCCTATATTTAATTTACTATGAACTCAGTCTATGGGGAAGTTACAGATAGTTTTTTTTCCAAAGAAACTGGAACAAGTACATATTTCCTCTATTAATTGAAAAATTAGATAACTTTTTATTGATTTTTTTTTTTTTTTAATTCTTTTTCTATTACTGCTAGATAATAAAAAGGGAATAAAGATAAACAAGGCCTAGTTTATTTAAAGGTAGCATTTAACCCTCTCTAGTTGCTCTACAGCCGGTACCGTTTTAGGTAAAGATAAGCAAAGCAAAATCAAGTACAACGATAAAGTTTGAATAGCGTTCAACTTTCTAAGTCGTCCGGTGGTAAGTTCATTAAAAACTTAACTTATATATATATAGAGAGAGAGAGAGAAAGGAGAAAGTTCTTTACTTTATCAAGTCTTCCACTTTCTCTTTCTCCTAGTAGGAGGAGGATGAGGAGAAGGAGGTAGTATTGAGATAATGACAAATTTTGGAAATTGAGTTTTCACCGGAAATGCATGTTTGAAGTGAAATTGTGTTAAAAAAAAAATTTTTTACCGAATTAAGTGTGTGTCTGTGTGTGTGTGTGTATGTATGAACAAAATATCCCGCGAGAAGTAGCAGGTAGGTTTAAACTTTATATTCCGTATCCCACCAACCCGAATCTGATAAATACTTGTCTATAAATTGCTAAGAAAGAAAATATAAATTATAAAATATATATACAGGGTGACCAGAGTTATATGCTCCACCCACTTTTTTTTTAAACGGCGGGAAATTTCGAAAAAATAGAAAACACGTATTTAATCATTTTTAGTCTAGTTTATTTTCAGTGATTGAACCATTTTTTTATACCCCAATATCCCGAGATACAGCATCCAACTTTTTTTTTTCAAATGGAACATTATATTTTTTTTTGCATATTTTTATAGTAATTGAGCCTCTAAAAAAAAAAAAAAAAATTTTAAAATCGGTTAGGTTTTTCAAAAGTTATGGTAATTTAAAATATGAAAAACAAATTTCAGTTTAATGTCAAAATTACCTTATTTTTTCTTTAAAGAAGCTCTTCAAACTGGGCACCATCAACGGATAGGCAAGCCAAAGCTCTGGACTCCCACGCTCTGTTTGTAGCAGCACTTAGGTGGCAAAGTCAACATCTAGGCAGGCTAGAGTTATTCGACGTTCCATATCTTCGACTGAAGTCACGGGATTAAGGTTACTGTACACTTTATTTTTTAGATATCCCCACAAAAAATGCACAATTTTATGGACTGATGAATCAAAGTTTACCAACAATGGCCTTCTTAATCGTTGGAACTTTAGAATATGGGCAGAAGAAAATCCACAAGTTACCTTCGCCACACGCCATTAGGTTGTTTTTTCTACAAATGTTTGGTGTGGAGTTTGAGGAAACCAACTAATCGGCCCATACTTCTACAGAGGGAACTTAACTGGTGAAAGGTATCTAACTTTTTTAAGAGACATTTTGCCAGTTTTGCTTGAAGATGTTCCTCTAAAACGTCGGTTAGATATGTATTTTCAACAAGATGGTTGCCCGGCACATAATGCGAGAGTTGTTCGACGTTACCTGGACAGAAATTTCCACGAAAAGTGGTTAGGAACTCATGGTCCGATCCAATGGCCACCTCGACCTCCGGACTTAACCCCAATGGACTATTTTTTGTGGGGATATCTAAAAAATAAAGTGTACAGTAACCTTAATCCCGTGGCTTCAGTCGAAGATATGGAACGTCGAATAACTCTAGCCTGCCTAGATGTTGACTTTGCCACCTAAGTGCTGCTACAAACAGAGCGTGGGAGTCCAGAGCTTTGGCTTGCCTATCCGTTGATGGTGCCCAGTTTGAAGAGCTTCTTTAAAGAAAAAATAAGGTAATTTTGACATTAAACTGAAATTTGTTTTTCATATTTTAAATTACCATAACTTTTGAAAAACCTAACCGATTTTAAATTTTTTATTTTTTTAGAGGCTCAATTACTATAAAAATATGCAAAAAAAAATATAATGTTCCATTTGAAAAAAAAAAGTTGGATGCTGTATCTCGGGATATTGGGGTATAAAAAAATGGATCAATCACTGAAAATAAACTAGACTAAAAATGATTAAATACGTGTTTTCTATTTTTTCGAAATTTCCCGCCGTTTAAAAAAAAAGTGGGTGGAGCATATAACTCTGGTCACCCTGTATATAATATATAAATTTAAGACATCATCCTCTTACTATATAAACAAACTGTATTCAATCTTATTATGAAAATTAACCTTTCACAAATATAACTTATAAATAAATACCGAAAAAGCTATAAAACATTAAATTAAATACACGACAAACAGTATTTATATTGCCAAGAAGAACTGGCACGAAATAGAATGTTTCCTTATATATATATATATATATATATATACTAATAATTAAATTCCATAAAACAAAAAGGTAAAGCTCGTATCTAAAATTCCGTACAGCTTTAAAATATTTCATTATTTTATATGTTTCAAGTATTGATCTTAATTTTCCTTTTAAGATTTATACAGATTTCTGGAAATTAATTAATTAATAACATGAAAATTGTGATAGCTAGCAATAAAAATATAACATATTTTCATCTTAGTAGAAAATCTTTATTACCATTCCTTATTGTAGTGAGAGTCTTGTTTTTGAAGTCCTTTGAGTATGAAAAAATGTTTTTTAACGAATGATCAATATGCACGCATGTGTATATGTGTGTGTGGCCATAATATCTTAAAAAAAAAAAAAACTAAAAAAAAAAAATTACAGAAGGCTCAAATTAAATATTACCATCAACCTCATCTGACACTATCTATATTTAAGTGGTCATTTGAATATAATTTGTACCTCACGAGTTGGTCTAGTGGCTAGCGCACTCGCCTTTATTCAGGGTTCGATTCCTGTGAGGGCAAAGTCGGTGTTGACCCAGCATCGTGATGAAAAGTGGGAGGCTACAGTTAGTAGCGCCCTAGGTAACAAAGGCCGGAACTACACATCCCCCCCCCCATACAAATCGCCATCTGGCCAGCCTTGGCCTTTCATGCGCTGTTGCGCTATAGGAAGGAAGGAATCACGCTTTTTAACACCTAATCTGGACACGATTGATAATGGGATAATTAACAGAGATTGTCTGTTATATTAATAGAAAAGAATCCAAACCAAGGCTATTCAAAGAACCTGTGGGTTCATAGACGTTTTGCTAGAAAGAAACTATAACAACAAACTGGTTTTAGAGCAGAAATTAAAAGCTCCTTGACCTGATCCACTTTCATGGATATTCCGAATGAATTAGACAATACCTTAAGGGAAAAACAGCCTAGGCTGTCCTTCAGGCTTATTCTAATCACTGCTGGTTTGGGTGATTAATTATAACAATACAAATCGCCATCTGGCCAGTTTTCGCCCTTCATGAGCTGTTGCGCCATAGGGTTTTTTTTTTTTAAATATAATTTATTACGATCTACGTATATAATATTAATCCTTACAGTAAAGATGTCTTGATTATTTTTTTTAGGAATTTTTCTAACCTAACAATTTTTCTTTAAACATGGAATAAATAATGTGCACAGATATATTAATCTATCAAGTTTATTCGAAATTTTTTTCCCGATAAAAATGGATTCGAATGGATTTAGTTGGAGCTTAGAAGATTATTACTTAAATTTCACAAACAGTTTTTTCTGAGCTTGATGGTTTATGCTGCGAAGCTTGTCTGCAATATGCGCCCATCCATATCTATTTCATATCTCCTAAAACCAAAGTGAGTAATATTCCCTAGAGATAGCTATTTTTATTAAGGGCTATTAAAATTTCAAATGTTTTATGATAATTTATAAATAAAAATTGAGATAGTTGCAGGAAGGGAAAATTCATAATGAGTGTTTTACATCAGATATTTTATTATTTTAATATTGATTTTTTAATAAATAAATAAGCCATTTATTGAGTAAAAATATTTGAACAAAAAATAAACCTCTATATGACAATTAATTTTTACTGAAATCAGCTATTTCAGGTTAAAGTTTCTCCCAGTAAAAGAGGTGACCGGATATTTCTCCCAATAAAGAAGGTAACCGGATATTTTTCCAATAAAGAAGGAGACGGATACTTCTCCCAATAAAGAAGGTGGCCGAATACTTCTCCCAATAAAGAAGGTGACGACCGGATACTTCTCCCAATAAAAAAGGTGACCGGATATTTTTTCCTAATAAAGTAGGTGACCGAATCCTTCTCCCAATAAAGAAGATGACGACCGGATACTTCTTCCATTAAAAAAGGTGACGACCAGATACTTTCTCCCAATAAAGAAGGTGACGACTGGATACTTCTCCCAATAAAGAAGGTGACGACCAGATACTTCTTCCAATAAAAAAGGTGACGACCGGATACTTTCTCCCAATAAAGAAGGTGACGACCGGATACTTCTCCCAATAAAGAAGGTGACGACCGGATACTTCTTCCAATAAAAAAGGTGCCGACCGGATACTTCTCCCAATAAAGAAGGTGACCGGATATTTTCTTCCAATAAAGAAGGTGACCGAATCCTTCTCCCAATAAAGAAGGTGACGACCGGATACTTTCTCCCAATAAAGAAGGTGACGACCGGATACTTCTCCCAATAAAGAAGGTGACGACCGGATACTTCTTCCAATAAAAAAGGTGACGACCGCATACTTTCTCCCAATAAAGAAGGTGACGACCGGATACTTCTTCCAATAAAGAAGGTGACCGAATCCTTCTCCCAATAAAGAAGGTGACGACCGGATACTTTTCCCCCCCAATAAGAAGGGACGACCGGATACTTTTTGCTCAAATAAAGAAGGTGACACGAACGATATTCTCCAATAAAGAAGGTGGACGGATATTTTCTTTCAATAAAAGAAGGTGACCGGAATCCTTCTCCATAAAGAAGGTGACGACGGATACTTCTCCCACTAAAGAAGGTGACGACCGGATGATATTGTCTCCCAATAAAGCAAGGTGACGACGGCGACTTCTTCCAATAAAAAAGGTGACGACCGGATACTTTCTCACAATAAAGAAGGTGACGACCGGATACTTCTCCCAATAAAGAAGGTGACCGGATATTTTCTTTCAATAAAGAAGGTGACCGAATCCTTCTCCCATAAAGAAGGTGACGACCGGATACTTTCTCCCAATAAAGAAGGTGACGACCGGATATTTCTCCCAATAAAGAAGGTGACGACCGGATACTTCTTCCAATAAAAAAGGTGACGACTGCATACTTTCTCCCAATAAAGAAGGTGACGACCGGATACTTCTCCCAATAAAGAAGGTGACCGAATCCTTCTCCCAATAAAGAAGATGACGACCGGATACTTCTTCCAATAAAAAAGGTGACGACCGGATACTTTCTCCCAGAAAGAAGGTGACGGACGGATCTTCTCCCAATAAAGAATTGCCGCCGGATACTTGCCCATAAGAAGGTGACGACCGGATACTTCTTCCAATAAAAAAGGTGACGACTGCATACTTTCTCCCAATAAGAAGTGACGACCGGATACTTCACCCAATAAAGAAGGTAACCGGATATTTTCTTCCAATAAAGAAGGTGACCGAATCCTTCTCCCAATAAAGAAGGTGACGACCGGATACTTCTCCCAATAAAGAAGGTGACGACCGGATACTTCTCCCAATAAAGAAGGTGACGACCGGATACTTCTCCCAATAAAGAAGGTGATCGAATACTTTCTCCCAATAAAGAAGGTGACGACCGGATACTTCTCCCAATAAAGAAGGTGACCGGATATTTTCTTCCAATAAAGAAGGTGACCGAATCCTTCTCCCAATAAAGAAGGTGACGACCGGATACTTTTCTCCCAATAAAGAAGGTGACGACCGGATACTTCTCCCAATAAAGAAGTTCATCAATTTTCTACAAATTAGAATTTTCCAAACAAAAAAATAAATAAATAACAAATTATTGATTAAACTGTACAGAATAAACTATGTAATAAACATATTGTCATTAGTTTAACAGTGATTCTTTTTCACAATCTTTTCCACTTTTGTTTGTTTTCGTGCATATTTCATCCAGTTCACCATGCTACATCATCTTTTAAATTCACAGTCTTATTTTTCCTTCATTCTATACCAGTTGAATAATTCTGACGACCAATTTATCAACTTCTCTTCTACAAAATATGCCCTGCCCAACGTGGATTCCAATTTCCACATTATTTCACCAAAGTCTGTTTATGCTCTTACCAAGCTATTTCTCTTTTTATATTTAATATTTTCCTTGCTGCAACCCTTAATTTTTTTTTTAGAACTTTTTTTTTTAAATTCAAGTCTCACAACCACAAGTACGCCATCGGAAAAACAAAGTCATAAGCAGTTTTTCCCTTTCGATTGTATATTCTTACATTTCTTTAAGGAATAATATTTTCTTAGAAATGTCCCATCCCTTTTTGAATCCTTCACAATATTTCTTTCCTTTTTTTCCGTCCAGTGAAAGCAAATATCCTCTCAAGTAGATGAAGAAAAATTTCATAAAAAGATCGTATCTTTTCCGATTGTACTTATCATTCATTGGTTTCCATTTTTACTGTATTTATTTTCATATCTGTTTTTACTTTATTTCATTCACCATTTCCTGGCGATTTCCAACCGTTTTTTTTTTGCTAATTAAGGTCTCTTGCAAACCATAAATTGTTCAAGTCTCCCGCCATTATTTTTTTTACCAATACCACTTCCTTTCCCAATTTATTACTACTAAAAATAAAGCAATGAATAATTTTGATGAAACGAGGTCAACCTTGTTTTACGTAATATCTTTTCTTTATTTCTGTAATGTTTGTCTTCCTTTCCATTCTCCAAGATTTAAAATTTCTCTTGAAAAATATTAATTTAGCCTGATTTTTATTTATAAATAAGTTTTATTGTAATTTATTTTTATATACGTATACAAATTACAAATATATATACTTAATGAACTAAATATAGTGAAAATGTAATCAATTGAAAATAATGATGAAGCTACAATGAAGAGATAAATTTAAATAACGAAATAAATTAATTCTTAGAATTCATTATAATTTGTCACAAAGAGATAGATAGAGCGAGAGAGTGAGAGAGAATGAGAGAGAGAGAGAGAGAAATATTGAATATTCATATTATTATATTATATTTCTTTTCAGTTATCTTTGATGAATAATTAGCTGATTCTATTCTTTCAATTGGAGATAATTATTATAGTAATAAAAAAACCAATGTAATAAAAAAGGAAATTATTTTTTTTTAAAAAGGAAAATGTTTGATGTTGAAACCCCCACACGACTTTCTCATACTGGAATTTACACAATTATTATTGACGAATTTCGTTTAAATTTGGAATTTATACTACAATATTAATATTAATAATAATAATAATAGTGTTTCTTAAAATAAAGATACATTTTCTTTTCTTTACAAAAATAAAAAAACCACAAACACTTGAGCATTGACCATGGTCCGTCTGCCAAATTGACTCATGTTTAACTGATTGAACTAATAGCTAATTATTTAGATATTTCTGTTAATACAAAATTGAGCTTATAAAAACAAACATAAAAAAAAACCTGGAAACACATATATGTTAGTGATTAGAATACAATATATCAAAATAAATTCTTATTACAAAAAGAAAGAGGAAAGTTGTTTTAACAATTAATGCAATTACAAAATTACTACAATATTATATGTATGTATAGTTACTTGGGGAGGAGCGACCCCACGAGTTATACCACAGCTCAGTACTTCATGCGCTATCAGAACAGTACACAATACACTTAAACTACATTCGCTCTACCCTTTACAGGCAAGGATATACACAGTACACAAACCTAGGTAGTCGGCGTAAACCAAGGAAGAAGGAAGGGATTAGCTCAGTGCTGGATTTAGCTAGTAGCGCGCTGGACTAGCAACGCGGAAGTTCCGGGTTCGAATCCAGCATACTGCCCTTAGATTTTTCTCCAATGATGGGCAGAGTTATGGGTAGCTAGAGAACACTGCTCGAAGGCCGGCAGCACAATGAGAAGGCTCCAGGAAGCACAATAGATCTGATCTTTCAGATCGCAGTGCAATAATCTTCTATAGCAATCTAGGACAAACTTAACTAAAACTTGAAACACTTGAGGGAAGCTAGAGAACCACCCTTGAAATCTAGTTAAATCAGAAAAGTGTTTCCAATAAAAGTGATAGAACTATATATAATACATATGTATATTTTTTTTTTTATTTTCTGCGGGGAGAGACCAAGCCCAATGCTATCCAAAGCCCTTCTGGGCCCATATAGCTACCCCAAAGTTCTGAGCCTTCTCCAGTGTCCATCACCGGACAGTGAGCTGTAAGAGGCTTCTAGGAAGAAAAAATCTAAGGGCAGCAGCTGGACTCGAACCCGGGACCTCCGCGTTGCAGTCCAGCGCGCTACCACTGAGCTAATCCCTTCCCTATATATAATATATTTAGTTTATATACCAAATTCAAAGAAATTCATTGCTAAATTTATTAAAAAAAAAAAAAAATCTGGTGTGAAACACTCACACAACTTTCTCTTAATCCAGTTGTTTTCAAAATTGTAATTGGCAACAAACTTTACAGTTTGAGTTGCAAATTTAATGAAGTTCGTGTTTTTATGGAGAAAATCACAAAAACTGGAATTTTGTTAAAACTCGGAATTTCAGCAACATATTTAATTCAAAAATTAATATTATTTTCAGATTATAGAATTGTATAATAAACTGAAATAGCACTTTAGAGGACAACCTAACCCCACCCGTCACCCAAAAGTGCCCTCAAATGCATTTCCCGGAGAAATGTTTTAAATAAAAGATGTAGATCTTTGTATGTGTAGTTGATATATACCAAGTTTAAAGAAAATCGTCGGAGCCATTTTTGAGAAAATCCCAAAAAAGTGAAAAAAAAAAAAAACTAGTAAAGTGGTACTTACGGTTGAGGAAGTCTGACAGATAACCTACTGTCGGATCTCATGATGATACCTAAACGGAATATCAAGTTTGAACTTTCGACGTGTTTTCGTTTTTGAGCTATGTTTGTTCACATACACCCAGAGCATTTTCTAAAAACCTCTTTTTTTGACTCAGGGGACCTCAAAACGCATATTTCCGGTGAAAACTCGATATCGAAAATTTAACACGATTACAATACTTTCTGTTACTCGGAGTAAGAAAAAGTAATGAGGGAAAGTAAAAAAATTAGAAGACGGAAGAAAACCATACCGATCAAATTGATTTTCTTCAAACTTCGAATTTTGGCCACACATTTCATTTTTATCAATATTTATTTAGGTGTCGAGGATCATATAATATAAGGAAATGGCATTTTAGAGGATAGCCATAACTCAATTTCAAAAAATTGGACATGATCTGTAATATTTATTTTTACCAGCATAAGAGAAAGTAAGAACTATTTGAAAAATGCTGCAGTTCTCTTTAGTTTTTCTTAAAAGCTTTAGAAGACCATACCAGTTAGTCACTATGCAGTTAAAACTAGACCTATGACTATCAACATATTGGATAGTCAACATTCAATTTGTTTGGAGATGGACCACATGTTCATAACATCATCTGATATATTAATCCCTCAGATTCCGTTTTTTTTTTTTTTAATACTAGAGAATTCTACAAATTTTATCAAAGGTTACTTTTCGTTTACGATATTTACTCTGCCACTACATATTAACTTAGTGTTGAATACTGTACCTGGATTACTCAGTAATCGCCTTGCGTCATATATACATATAATTGAATTATTTATGAATAACCAAGCTACACTATGGTAGGCTATCCCCATCCCCAAACTTCACCGTATTATGGATACTATCCATGCTTTATTAAACACATTCATGCACCGACTTTTCACTACATTTACCATCAGAGAAAATACGTCATGGTTATGCGCCGTCAATTTTTAAAAAATGTTAACGAAATCAATCTAGTTAACGCTCCATATGATGTTAGGAACGTGAAGTCCATCTCCAAATAAAATTATGCTGACTGTCTAATATGTTGATAGTCAAAGGTCTAGTTTTAACACCTTAGTGACTAACTGGTATGGTCTTCTAAAGGTTTTTTTTTTTTTTAAACTTAACAGGAACTAATTCGAAACGTTTCCCTTATAAGACATTTCTGTTTCATAGGAGTTTACGTTTATTTTTATATAAACTTAATAAATATTCATTTATTTAAACATCTATAAATCATCTGAATAATTATGAATTCTGAAAATAATCAGATTCAGGATTCAGGTAAACTTTCGTTTATCTATCCCTTGGATGGAGCTCTATGGGTTGTAGCTTTATAGTTGTGGTAGAAACTACTGCTTCTGAGATTCCAAAACAGGGTTAACAGTGAGAGATGTTGCGTTATTTATTGACTTCTGTTAGATACTTTGGTACATATCCTTGACAGGACATTATGCTTTAAGGAGACTTTCAATATCTTATGCCAGACACTTCTTTGTAGGGGGAGATAAAGGAAGAAGCATCCATTCTCCTGTTGATAGGTTGTTTGGTTGTAACATATTACGTATTGTTGTAATTATTAATCACCCAAACCAGCATTGATTAGAATAGAAAGCCTGAAGAAGAGCCTAGGCTGTTTTTTCCTTAAAGTTATTGTCTAATTCGCTCGGAATTTCCATGAAAGTGGATCAGGTCAAGGAGCTTTTAATTTCTGATCTAAAACTTTCTTGCAACCAGCTTGTTGTTATTGTTTCTTTCTAGGAATCGTCTATGGAGCCACAGGGTTTTTGAATAGTCTTGGTTTGGATTCTTTTCCATGAAAATAACATACAATCTCCGTTGATTATCCCATTACCAATCAAGTCCAGATTAGGTATTAAAAAGCGTGATTCTTTCCTTCCTATAGTGCAACAGCGCAATAGTGGGGCGTGTGGTAAGCCCACCGCACTTCCCACGTCGTTTAGTTCCGACCTTCGCTACCTAGGGCGCTACTAACTGTAGCTTCCAACTTTTTATCACGATGAATAGAACCCCCTCACGGGAATCGAACCCTGAATACTTGCAGGAAAGGCGAGTGCGCTAGCCATTAGACCACCGTGTGAGGACGATTCCTTCCTCCAGTGACAGTAAAAATGGCGTGAAACCATCACACGACTTCCAAACGAAGCTTCATCACTTTGATATTTGTCTATTTTAGAAATTAGATAATGAATTCTTCCCCAACAGTTGTTTAGAAATCCCTTAGAAAAGAAACATATAATTACATTAATAAGAACATATTTTTAGATAATTTAGAATCAAGGAAGTAATTATTACATTTTCATATCCAATATTTATTAGGATTTACAGAATTTTAGGACAAAATTTACATAATGATCAAAAACTTCGTTAAGTAATAATTATAGAAGTATTTAACAATTTTATTTTTATTTTTTATTATCTACAATTATTAAAATACTTTTAAATGGGGGACTTTTTATTAATGACTTATATAAATGAAGCAAAAGTTTTACTTGAATTTTTATTATTATTTTTATTTTTAAATGTCTTTAGTGAAGGAACGAAATAATTAAACTAAAGTTGGATCACTCTTACCCACTCCCACCGCCCTGTTGTAGACTAGAAAAAAGTAGAGCACGTAATAATGTTATGTAAGTTAATCTCTATTAATGAACTTTATCTAGTTAATCTGTAGTATATTGAAGTTAGCTTGGATATCCAATTAAAACTACAGAACATTATGTCTCCTATTGAGCGGAAGAGTTTTTTTTTTTTTTACTTTATATAGTACCTGTGAATGTGTGGGTGGAAGTTCGATCGAAATCAGCCATTCGGATGTGTGACTATACTGATTTTTTTATTTCCCTTTCGCATTTTTCTCAAAAAAAAAAAAAAAAAACTGTTTAACGATTAATTTTTATATTTTGGTTTACAAAGTAGACAAAGCTCATAACTTTGATTTAAAATATTTTCCTGGGGACTCTGTATTCCTGGTTTTTATAAGAGTTGTAGAGGAGATTAGTTAAATAGGTTAAATTGATAATTGCAATGGGCATGTATTTTATTTTATTAGTATCATTTGTAAAACTTTATAATTGTCAAAATTTTTTTTTATTTGTACTTTGAAAGATGTATAACATCAAAGGGGCCTTTGCAGCTGAACTATATTAAATAGACACTTTACCTTTTAATAAACATTCTATATTATTGGAACATCCTAATAAAAAACAAACAAACGAAATAGATACAATCTTAACCTTTTTATTTCAATATAATGTTCCTCTACTCTTTTAATTTTGCTTGATTATTTTGGCAGATCAAAAACTAATTGATCATCAGTACAGTCAGACAAACGTATTTCCTTATCATTCTTATCATCTATATTCTGATCGTGTATTCTTTACGTTTATCCTGTGAATACATTCATCCTTATAAAAAGAACATGCATCCCTTATAAATACATTCATTCTTATAAAAAGAACATGCATCCCTTATAAATACATTCATTCTGATAAAAACAACATGCATCCTTATAAATACATTCATTCTTATAAAAACAACATGCATCCTTATAAATACATTCATCCTTATAAATACAATCATCCTTATAAATACATTCATCCTTATAAATACATTCATCCTTATAAATACATTCATCCAATAAAACACAATTACGCTTCTCACATACGTCTATTTACAAGAGAGTGGAGTACTCTATATTTCTCACATTCTATGAAGATTCTAAACCTATCCACATTCACACACATGCCGGGATGCCAAACCCGACACAGGCCCACCCGTCCTAGAAACAGTGGCTCCCGATGTCAAAAAATTATTGCCCGGGTTCAGAGACCTTTTCCAAAAGGATGATGAAATTGTGAATGAATACTTTTATTTTTTGATGAAAGTCGATCAAAATTGGCCATAAATGCTTAGAATGCCAAGAAGCACTCAACTCGAAGAAACCATGGAAGTAACTCTGTTTGCGGAATACTAATTTCACTTCTTTTTTTTTCCTTTTTTTTTAGGGTTTCCACACTTTGAGGATTTTCTTAACGAAATATTGATTTTATTTTTCCCTTCCACACCCTTCTTTGTCCAGGCTGTCCTCTTCTCTCAATCCTCTTCTCTGCCCCACATATATCTGCATGGCATTTCCTATACATTTTGTTCTAGGTCTTCCTTTCCGTCTTTTGCCTTCCACTTCACAATTATTGACCATTTTCCGGAATCTCTTTCTTACCTCATTCTTTTCAAATGACCAATACCACTTCAGCCTTCTCTTTACGAAGCTCCAAAAAACATTATAAGTGAGCCCTATTTTCTCCCTAATCTCCTTGTTCGTTCTTCTTTTAATTCTGGATATTGTGGCTGCTCTTCTCCCCAGTAATCCATTTCCATGGATAGCAGATTTAATTTCACTTTTCACAATGACAATTTTACAGATGTAATCATAAGATAATTCAAAGTTAATGATCTCTATCGATATCTATAGTCAAATAACTTTATAGGTGAAGCGAATAGCTGAGTGGTTAGCGTACTGGACTCGCACGCGGAGAACCCGGGTCCAGCTGTACTACCTTTAGACTTTTTCTTCTTAGGAGCGTCTACAGCTCACTATTCGGTGATGGACAGTGTTGTCTGTAACGAGAGAACACTGGTCCGGAGACCGGCAGTGCACTGAGAAGGCTCCGGGCGCCAATGACCAGAATTTGACGCGCCTTAAATTTAAAAAAAAAATGGTTTTATAAATATATAAGTCCGCTTATATAAACATAAAGATCTGCAAATTAGAAACATTTTTATGGGGGGAAAAATATTTCATTCAAGTGATTTGTGTGGTATTGCAATGTGACATGCATGTCTATTAAATGTCATTTCAATGGAACATATAGCTAGCTCCCCTCTGCCTTTACCATTTTGAAGGCAATTAAATATTTTAGTAAAAATGCCAAACTTTAGACAATTTTACATTCAAAATCGTAGTTACAATCGTGTAAATATTTAACACTGATTTTTTTTCTTTGTTACAGATTTTTAAAAAGAGTAAACACGAGGAATGACGAAGATGAATTTGAAAATCAGACCAATTGTCACTCCAAAATTTCTCTACCAAGTTTAAGGAAAATTTGATCAAGAAATTCACTGGCAGTTGCGACTTACCACATTAAGAAATAGGTAATTAATATTGCAAAAGGAATCTATTTTCCTTTTGGTAAAATTCTCTTCTTCATCGGTAAAATTTTAAGTTTTGTCAAAAACAATTATTGTCTTGACTAAACAGTATCCTTTTTAAGGGAATCCCTGGAGAAAATTGGAAAAATGCAAATGGCAATGATGAATGTGGATAACCAATAGGATTTGGGCTAGAAGAAAAATTAAGAAAGAACCGATTATAAATGAATTATTTGCTCTTGATTAAAAGGATTACTAGTCGAAGTAATCTGGAACCCCAGCAAACATTTAATACTAATAATAATGTAACTATTGAAGACTGAAGAAATCCTAGGAAGTAATTTAAGGGCATCAACGGGTAACAATAGAAGTTAAATGTAATATATCCATTAATATATTGTTAAAAACGCAAAATTAATTAATATAAGACGATATAATAATTGTGGATAGTTTGACCATACATAAATCAAAATAATTGTAATTCTAAAGTCAAAGGTTCAATATGTTTTATGTAGCCAATTTGGCCATAAAGTTGGCCCCTATACGATCAATATTCACGTACAATATATTGCACAAGAATTGATATTGCTCAATAATATTCACCGTCTATAGATCAGATTGAAAGATTGCACAATATATTGAGTCAATCAAAAAGAGTTTTATTTTTATTGTACAATCTAGTAAATATTGCATCGTCTGTCTGTAGGCAGTATTGCGCAATCTGGTTCAGTCTTGTCGTGACAGTGTTGGAGTCAATATAGACTTATCTATAAAAGATGGTTACAAAGGGAAAAGATGAAGAAAGAACAATTCATCGATATGTATCGGAGCTTACCCGTTTTGTGGAATATCAAGAGTAAAGATTACAGCAAACAGAATAAAAAAAAAAACCTGGTATGAAACAGTCACACAAATCCATCATTTTAACAATTAATAAAGTTTGATTTATGAGAAAAAAATCTGGTCTGAAACACTTACACAACTCTCTTACTCCTGTTTTCAAATTACAATTGACAAATTGTATAGTTTGTGTCTGCGCGGCAGACACCCAAGGCGAAGGTTAAGGCGAAAGTCAGATGCGAAAAATACACGCAGCAAACGGCGAACGTGAAGAATTTAGCTGCAAATAAATAACTAGAAAAAGGCGAGACTTACCCTCTTGATGATGGTGAATGCTGACGTTGAAGGCTTGACGCTGAAGTGATAGGCGGACTGAAGAAGCAGGAGGTGGGGATGTGTGTGAATCAGTGTGAGTGCAGGTGGGCGTATGTAAGTGTGTAGTTTGGCGAAAGAAAGATTTGAGGAGAGAGAAAGGGGGGTTAGAGTGCTTCGTGGAAGCAGGTGAAGTGGTTGATGGTACTAGAAGAACCCAGGCGCGGAAGGTGAATAATTCTTCACTGGTGGCGAGGAAAGAGATTCTTGCGTCTCACGGAGACAGTAAATAATTAACTTGAACGCGAAGGCGCGAATAACTGATTAAGGTGAAGTAAAGGCACTAGCACTAGAAGGAAGCGGCAAACACACGTTCACTAGGCGAGGTATAAGGAGCAAGTGAAGAAGGGCTCACGCCGTTGGCGGATGTGCCAGCGGAAATAGTGGGGAAAAGAATGGGCGTTGGAGTGATGCAATCGGAAACGGGATGGAAGAAGGGAGAGAAAGGGAGGCGAAGATATTTGGGGTGAGGCAGGAAATTTGGCTTCTTAGAAACTTTAACGACAAAAAAAGGAAAAGCAGGCAAAAAACTAAAGAGGGGTTCTAAGAAGGCGCTCGGACGCGCGGGCGGAAGCGAGCGCGCGACAGAGGTACTGCGTGTGCGAACACACACACACATACACGACCCAACATCCCGCCCGCCCTGAAGGCTCGACTTCAGTAATCACTGGGTCGGAAGCGGACAGAGTTTGGCGAGAGGACGGCGGAGTTTGCCGGAGGCGGTATGCACGTCGGCGACGCGACTAACGGAGTCCCGGCCGGGATGAAGGGCGACGATGCGGCCCAAAGGCCATTGGCGCGGCGGAACATTGTCCTGGTGGACCATGACGACGGTGTCGGGCGCGATCTCCGTAGCGGGGAGGAGCCACTTGGTGCGTTGCTGGAGGGTATGGAGATACTCCTGACGCCAGCGTTTCCAAAAGTCTTGTTGAATACGCTGGGTCAGTTGCCACCGGGACAGGCGATTGATGTTAAGGGCGGTAACATCGCGCTCAGGAGGCGCGGTGAGCGGGCGGAAGACCAGAAAATGGCCGGGCGTGAGGGGTTCCGGATCGTTCGGGTCGGATGAGAGGGCACACAGAGGGCGCGAGTTGAGGATCGCCTCGACGTTGGTAGTCACGGTGAGCAGCTCCTCGTAAGTGAGGCGCTGATCATCAATGACGCGGGTGAGATGGTGTTTGGCGGACTTAAATAGCCGCTTCCCAGAGGCCTCCGAAATGAGGACTGGCCGGGGGGATAAATCTCCATTCAATGCCAGCGGAAGCGGCAGCGCGACAGACCGCCTGTTGGTGACGTTCGTCATTCAACAGGCGACCGAGTTCCCGAAGCTCGTTGTGGGCTCCGACAAAGTTAGTGCCGTTGTCGGAAAAGATGGTGGTCGGTAGCCCACGGCGAGCGGTGAAACGGCGGAAGGCGGCGAGAAAGGCGGATGTAGAGAGCTCTGACGCGATCTCGAAGTGCACGGCTTTGGTGGTGAAGCAGATGAAAGCCACGAAGTAGCCTTTAGTGACTACCGCGCCACGGAGGCGAGCACTAGAAATGGCGAATGCGCCGGCGAAGTCAACGGAGGTGACGCGTTGAGCGGGGAGGTTGCCCATGGGTTGGATGACGGGGCGCGGTTTGGCGGTGAAGCATCGGTTGCATTTCCCGATGTGATGGCGCACCACATTGCGTCCGTCCAGGATCCAATATTGGCGGCGGATATAGGCGTGGGTGGCGAGAGCTCCGGCGTGTAGAAGGCGAATGTGGGCGTCGTCGATGATGAGCTGGGTGAGCGGATGCTTCTTGGGAAGCAAGGCGGGGTGGCGAAACCCATATGGCAACGAAGCAGCCGAGAGACGCCCGCCGACACGAAGTACCTGCTCATCATCCACGAAGAGATGAAGCTGGCGCACAAGGCGGTGCCGAGATCGCGGGT
>JAAEAF010001718.1:0-177833 GCA_011037195.1 Triatoma infestans
ACCACGGAAAATGTCTCTGATGCTTTCCAGCTCTGCGGAACCAACCACCACAACAAGGAAGAAAGATAGTTGCGGGGCCAGCGGCATTTTGGTCTTCTAGGTTGGTTTTTTTGGGATAGTGAGGAAGGAAAGCTTCTGGCTTCTTATCCTCTTGGATTGGGATGTTCGGATGTGGAGTCATGGAATTTTTTATAACAGGATTTTATTAGCTGATGGACAAAAGGGATTTTTAAATTAGGTTGGAGACATAGAAGTGGTGCGATAATACTTCCGAGAACTTTTGATTTGAAGGATTGAATGCGATAGAAATGGAATGCTTCGTTGAAGCGCCATCCTCGTATCCATATATCCTAAAGGATTTTATGATAGTGTTTTAGATTAGTCTTTTGTTTTCGAGAGAAATTTTTGAGCTACATCAAGTAGTCCAGAAAGAAGTTTGTGTCGTCTGTTGAGTTCCAGTCTTTTTAGTGTGGTGTTTAGATTCCATATGAATCGTTTTGTTTGGATAAGGTTGTAAATACGGATTTTGTCAAAAGATTGCAATATGGTCCCAGGGAGAAGGATGGGAGGAATGTAGCTTTCATCTTAATGCGGTTTCAGTTTATTGGATGATTCTATCATCAATAATGCTTTAATAAGAATTGAATGTATTGTGAAAATTATGAGTATTAAAAGAAAATCGCTTGACCGGAAATCAAGTGACATTTTATTGAACGTTTTTTCTTTCTTTCAGTTTTTTGAGATATCCGCCATAAATACACCAACGGGTTTCATTAAACATGGCATACTATCTACACATATAGAGATCTATCACTTTCGTCTGAAACTTTTTTCTAAGAAAATTAATTATATGTAATTCGGCGAGATTTTGGAGGTCAACTTCCATCAAAAAATTTTATTAAAATTAGATTCTCCCGTTGATAAAACGTTAAAGATAACGACAAATTTAGTAAAAATGAGAAGTTCAGAGAAAATTAGTCAGCTGTAATTATTTCAATCTGCAGTAAGAGAAAGTTGTGTGTGAGTTTCAAAACTGATTTTTTTTATATATTTTTTTTATTTATTTTATTTTTTTATCAACAAGATAATATTGGAAAAATTGAGAAGTTATTAGATAGGAACATGTGTGAAGAGTTTTTTATTTGGAACTGTGAGATATTGAACAGGATACTAGTTAAACGGAGCGAGTCATTATCGGTCTATCGGTTCTATAGACAGAGATAAATTGGTCTGGACACTTTGCTTCTCACGCAATCTACAGCCCCCTCTTTACCGTTTTCACACACATACACAAACACACACACATACACAAAATGTAACTTTCTCTCGTATTAAATTGAGTCATGTCGTTTGGTGATATTACTGGTAGTAGTAGCTGCCTATACACCAAACTAAGGGAGTAGCCCAACATTTTATACCATTGTTAATGGGGAGGTGGACAAAAGGGTTGACGCGCCCTTAAATCAAAGTATATCTCCGTTTGTGACGTAGAGGAGTGAGAGAACGTTACAGGAATGGGAGTGTTGGTGGTAACGCCCTTAAGTGTTCCCCTTTCATTGGCAAGAACTCCCATTTATATTTTCAATATTCCTCTGGTCAGTATCCCCCTCTCTTCTATTACTAAAACACATATACATACTAACGCACTCTCAGATGCATATACTCCGTCTCCTTCATATACACACACACACACACACACAACACAAAACACACACACATACAAGTTCAGATAGAACAGTAGTTGAGTAGTATTCTCTCTCTCTATTCTATAATAGCTGACCGCACAGATTTGTAATCTGGCCAAGTGGAACCATACTGACCCTGTTCATATTCCATACCACAGTCCTTGGTCACATTGCTTCCATCTACTACCACACTAACTTATAACTTTATAATGTCTGCCCTTTTTGAAGTGTTAAGTTATTCCATTAGTTCCTCTTTAACCAATGACCAATTTATCAAAATTTGTTATTGCAATTTGGTTTATTCTGTTTTAATATTTTCCATGCTGGAGATATACGAAAAAGTGCCTTAACACTCTGCTTGTTTATAAAACTTATAGACGGTGCTGATCCTCAAGTCACAAACCTCCGTTTGTACCTTTGCTGATGATAAGAATGCCACTATCTCCTGATATTGAACTAGCATTTACAGTTTTGGTTTTTACATGAAAACATTATGGAGAATTAGAATTCCATATTGGAAACTTCATAGCACCTAGGCCATAAACGTGCACATTGACTTTTCCGTTGACTGTCTCTAACACAGTTCCTATCGTCATTAATAAACATCCAGGGTTTGTTCATCGATTCCATAATTCGACATGAAGATGTGTTTAGAATTATGATTTTGCTGTTATAAATTTGGCTTAGTGTTCTCATCGGAATCAAACAAAGCCTGCTCGCACCAAAGCCTTGAATTTAGCAAAGCGGATAAACAGAAGTTCGAATAGTAGTTACAAGAGTGGCAAATAGAAAATCAACATCTCGTCTATCCTTATGAAATAGGATCCGAAGAAAGGAATTTTAAAGCAGAGAGAGAGACACACAAAAATTGAGAGTCTCACTCGCTACATAGGCCAGACTAGAGTGGGAGACTCTTTTTATAGAGCAGCGCTAGCCCAACAGGGGACAGTTTATACAGCAGTTACAACGCGCCAGCAACCAGCTACTATCTTTCTCTTTACTCACTCTTAATCTCCAATTTCTAATTACGTGTAAAGTTCTGGAAGTTTGTGTTACTTGCTCATTATACAGTTTATTTATCTCTCAGACCCAATTCTCTCCTCCTCATAACCATTATACTTATTTGCTCAAGTCTAGTAGCCACAATCAATTATACTATCCATTACAGCTATAAGAGAAAGTAATATGTGACAAATATTCACCGCAAATTATGTGTTTTGAGATCCCTTAAAGACGAAAAACATTTTTGAGCGAATTGTGTGTGTGTGTGTGCGCGTGTGTGTATGTGTGAAAAAATATTTTCTAAATAAAATATCACATTAAGTATTTAAATAAGTAAAAGATAATAAAAAGATAAAATAATGGTAAAGATAAAATAATGGTAAACTTTTTCTTGATGTGCCACTTCAATGCAATATTTAATAGTGAACTCTGTGTGGTACATTAAATGCGCTGCTAGAAATGCAATTTTAAAGAAAATCTGGAAATGGTATTTTGCAGAATAGGTTTCTGAGTTTTTTTATATTTTCTTGGAAAAGACTACTGATTTTTTTTTTTTGTTTAACTTGAAATTACACAGATGTATACTGATAACTACTATTTGATTTGAAACATGTTACTAGAGAGATTGATTTTCGATGGCATTAAAGAATATTCAAATTATGCTTAATTCTAAACTGTTAATTTAAATTTTACTAGAAACTTACAGAGACGCTGCCAGTGGATGCACAGTGTATTCTCATTAAATATTTGAAGCAATATTCTGATTTATTTTTTCATTCAGGCTTGCAGAACGAACAGATATTCTGGCAAAGCCAGATAAATCTCACAAATGTAATACACCTTACTAATTTTTTTTTTTTTTTAATTTAAGGCAAGTCAACATTTATGGTTATTGGCGCCCGGATCCTTCTCAGTGCACTGCGGGCCTCCGGACAGTGTTCTCTCGTTACAGGCAACACTGTCCATCACCGGACAGTGAGCTGTAGAGGCTCCTAGGAAAAGAAAAATCTAAGGATAGCACATCTGGAGTCGAACCCGGGTCCTCCGCATGGGAGTCCAGTACTCCAACCGCTTAGCTATTCCCTTCTCCCTTACCAAATATTATTCATTTTTTACACTTAAAAAATCCAAGCTAAAATTGAAAATAACTCCGTAGGGGCTACATTAAAACACTGTCTTCTATATAATTTAAAAATCGCAGCGTCTCAATAATTATTTAAATTATGACACTGAGAGAAAGGTCATTCGAAGAATGGTCCCAATGCAAATGGCAGGGAATCGCGGTAAGCGATTTTAAAGATAACCTGAAGGGAAATAAATTTGTATAGGATAAGCAGCCTCTTTGGGGTTCTGAATGGACCAATGCATTGAAACTCAATGTAAACTACGCGCCCCTGCGAGGCGTACCTGGAAATGCCGGTGTTTATGGAGAGAATATTGGACCCCTCTGTCGCAGATGCAGCACAGAGACTAAAACACCAGCACATGTACTGGGAAGCTGTCCGCATAACATGCTCTCATTACGCGCCGTCACCACAGGGTAAAACACCTAATCATGGTCCTTCTCAAGGAAAAGGGATATGATTGTATGGAGGAGGTATGAGTGGACACCCAGGGGACAACCAGGTACGCTGACATAATTGCATTCAGGGACAACTGTAAAGTATCGTGGATCTTAGAGGCCACAAAGGTACACGATGAGAAGAATGCCATATACGAAAGGTGCACTCCTTTCTATAAAGAAAAGTTCAGAGAGCGGTTCGGGGAAAGGGAACATGTGGTCGGGGAAAGGGAACTTTGGTTCGGAGCCCGTGGAACTGTCCCGAAGGTACCTTGGGACTTCCTCGTGGGTTTGGGCATTGAACCGAGACATCTGACTTTCCTAGCAGAATCAATCATTATCAATTCTCTAGGAATAATTAATCACACATATATGGCTGACTTCTTAAGGGAGAGCTAAACATAGAGCAAACTAACTACCAAATCGACTACGCCTTATCCACAGGTTGTGTGTTTGTTGATAATTTTATATGGACTATGCTCTGCAATTTGGCTACTCAGGTTGGCTGATAGGTATCAACAAATTTTCTACCGTTTAAGCAATGTCGTTGAGACTGATTATCAAGCTGTGTGCTTACCATCTCAACGTAGTTGAGCAGCCTCACTTTAGTTTTATGAAGTGCATTCTTCTTCTAAATTATAATTACAAGGTGCCTAACTAAAATTTAATGATTTCAAGAAATATTAACTAATATTAGTAATAAGTAAAATTTACATCGGAAGTAGATGTTTTGAGTTCCTCTGAGTAGGAAAAAAAAACTGTATTTAGCAAATGGTTTATATACATGTGTGTGTCAACAACTTGGAGACGATATTAAAATAAATAAATAGAGAAAATCAAATGTATTCGTTTTTTATTTATCATGCTCATTTTTAAATGATATTAATTTATGCTTAAATTACATTAAAGAATATGTCGAGAGATATGTTCTTTTTTTGTTGAGAGAGTCTGTAAGGTATTTTTGAATGATGGGTGACAGGAAATTTCAAAAAAAACATTATGCAAATAACCTGTATTTTGAACGGGGGAAGAAGAAAATTTAGTTCCTCAGGCTAGAATTTAATAAGAGGTGCATATATATATATAGGGGCGGGTGTTGGTGTATTGGTTATGAGCATGGACTTGTAAGTGGGAGGACCCCGGTTCGAGTCCAGCGTATAACTAAATTTTATATTTGTTTAAAAAATGTTAATAGTAAAGTACGTGCTTCCGCCCCCGTCCACGACACCTAATTTGGTAGTTGGACGTTAAGCCCGCCTGAAAAAATAGGCATTACTTATATATATATATATGTTGGTGTGAGTGTATGGAAATAAATAATTTAAACATTAACTCTCAACATACTCACATATTAACAGATCATGGATCGAATAAAATCTATTTATGTAGCTTTTTATACAGTTCATAATCCGCACCAATTTTGCCACCCAACAAAAGAAACCGTCATCAAAAGATGTGACATCAATGTTTCGTCCAGCTTTTTCTTATTGGAAAATCAAAGAATATAATATCAAATAAGTCATCCGCTTTGTACTGGATTCTCTTACCAGCCGAGATTCAAATACTTCAAGAACAAAATGTTTAGCATTTTATAAATTTTATCCAATCAATAAACTGTGAAAAGATAAATAGCGAAAGTAATATAACCATCTATCTATATTTATATTTATTTATTTTTTTTTTCTATATTTTGGATGGGCATTTTTGAGATTATATTATTACAAAATTTTATTTTATTTATTTCACATAAAATTGCTATTAGCATCTTCTCTAATAATTTATATTGATTTCATTTTGTTTAGTTTAATTTATATTATCTTTGAAAACAATTCTTTGTTAAATTTCTATTATTTTTGGTTAATTTATTTATTTTATTTCAATATAATAGAATAGAATTTGTGTTTTGCTTAAGTTTGCTTGTGTAAGATTGATATTATTCCAAAAATCTTTTTATTGTACATTCAAATTAACTTGAGTATATTTATTTACATAATTAACTAAAATATATATCCATAAAAAAAAAATAATTATAATTATACTTAATAAAGCATATCTTTATACGAATTCTATATCTAGATTAGAACCGAACGGTCTTATACAAGACTGTTCAATATATGTTGGACCGGCAGACTAAACAAATATAGTGTGAATTAGAGAAGTTGCCCAGTCCCATGAGCCCAATACATCAAGGCAGAAGTATTCCTTCTGAACTAGTGTTGTGGAAATGTTGTTGAGGGGGATTGGTAGGACAGATTAATAGAAGAGGGAATATTGACAGTGGGTGTGATTGATTGGATTTGTATATATGTGTGTGTAAGTGTGTATGTGTGTATTTGTGGTGGTAAGGGACTGGGTGACGTAGAGTTGTGACAGTATGTGCGTGCGTATGTATGTAGTACTGTAAGTAAAAGTAAGGGAATCTTTCATTCTCAATCCACTCTGTACAGGAAGATTGTCCACATCTTTACAACCTTATCATCACCCTCACACTAATCAAATCATTTTGCCTTATTACAGACTGACAAAAGTACTCTCTATAATTGGTCCTTACAAGAGCTGCTACAATAAATTATCTCAAAAGAGCTGCTACAATACATTACTCTCTGATATACTGCAGTCTTTACGTTAGAAAAAAAAAAAAGAAGAAAGCTTTATACTATTTTGTCCGGAGAATGATTAAAGTTTATGAAATTTATGAAAAATATCAATAAAATTTAAAAAATTATTTACAATTTCTATTTTCAATCATGAAGATTTGCCTGTTCAACAAATTATCTGTAGTTATTGTTATTTGGATCTCTGTCTTCTCTCTTCCCACTCCATCACGACCAAATGACTTCTATTATTTCTTTAAATTTTGAATTTTTTTTTAATTCGGGGTAACTAATTCAGGCAACAGATTTGCCTCTCCAGAAATACTGACTGCCGAAATTAAAACGTTTCAGGAAGACCAAACGTTGCCACTAACTGGTATTGGCTCCTTCAAGCTCATTCACAGCGCTCATTCATTCTTAGAATTTGATCCTAAAATTTATTCTTAACGTATCTATCTGCAAATAAATGCTTTCTTTACAAAGCATAGTTGTAATTAAATAATTTACAAATAATTATACTCATTAAGTATTTAAATATAATCGCAAGCAGACTTGCTGTAATGTTAGCAGTTGTAATGTCATATCAATATCTTAAGAAGAAAGGATATAATTTATAACTAGTGGCTCCAGCCAGCCGCTATCTTCAAGACAAGAGCCGCGCCAAACAAAAACCTTTTCAAACAAGGGTCAATAACACGGTCAAAGAGAAGCACCGCTAAAACCCTTTCAAACAAGGGCCATTATGCGGCCAGTGTACGGAAGCCACATGACCGATATTTCTTTCATACAAGGGCCAACAAACACTCAAGGCCACCTGGCTACCAGCTATTAAGAGTCTTTGATAATCACCGACGGGCGACCATCTGTCACCAATCTGGCCACTGACCTAAATCACACTGGTCACCGACCTGACCAAGGTCGGCACACTGCGAGAGATGTCTTAGGGTGACTATTACTTACACACCTGTCAATGTGTGAGTAATACCAATATAATCTTCGCTCCACTGGAGGAGGGGAGCAGTACTGTATCAGTTACAATCAGCTCTACACGAGTATATCATCAGTATATCATAGCAGCAGTATCACATCAGTTGTACATCAGTTTCGCGAGCGCGTCCCTATACAAGGTTTTAACATATAATTATTATCATTTAATCAATCATCTATAGTTGTGCATCTTAGTTTTATCTATTTAATTCACTTTAAATTATTTATCTATTTCAATCATTTTATATTAATTGTAGTTACCTATTTCAAATATTTAAATTATTGTTAAAATATAGTCTATTTTTGTAAATTCAGTGGTTCGTATTTCGAGTAATAACTCTCTAAAATCTCTAAACTAACTTCCGCCTATTCTTCACATCAAATCCCTCTTCAAGACATCTGATTGATTACAATACCTCTGGGATCCGATAACTGATTCCAATACACAGTTTATGGTAATTATGAATTGATGAAATATTAACACAGGGACTGACAAAATAAAGAATTATATTTACCATTTACTGACTAGTAGGAGAGAAGAGTGTATGGTAGGTAGAGTATGCGAGCGAAGAGTGATGGGTAATGTTGGTAGCGTTTGTATGAATGGTAGCGTTGGCTGGTGAGAGTCATTTGAAGAGTGGTGTGGCTAGTTAGACCTTTCAAAGTTGATCTTCAAATTACGTCTGGAACCAACAAATTCACATAAACTTCTTCAAAAACATAATTAATAACTTGTCATTGAGACAAATCAGTAAAATTATAAAAGCATGTTTACAATTAAAGTGCAGAAAAAAAGCCGAGGCTGACTATGAAGAACTGAGAAGAAGTGGTTATTTTTGCAAATGTATCTTATTTTTTTATTTAAGTATTGTGGCGGCTTGCCCCCAGGTCATTTTTGTCACGATTTTCCAGCCAGGGCTCCCCGGCGGTTTTTTTTCGTTTGTTTTTTTGCAATTTAATTTTTTATATATATAACAGAAAAAATACCAGAGACCATATGTTTTTATATAAAATGACAGAATAATCAAAGATTATAGAAACCAGTCAAGTTCGCACCGCATTACCTGTAACATACAGAGAATTTAATAAAGAAGATTTTTGTTGATGTGTACGTCGTTGTTTCATTTGTAGTGATAGACACTAGCTCACAGGTGTGGGCACGGCTACAAACTGGTGACCCCGAAGGAAAAAAAACAAACAGAGCCCTGGCTGGAAAATCGTGATAAAAATGACCTGGGGGCAAGCCGCCACCAGAGTGCATGCATAGAACCCTCAAGACGGCGTTGAGATGTCACGAGGACGGGCGATGGACGCAACTTCTGCCTACGGTCCTATTGGGACTGAGAACGGCGGTTCGAGAGGACACAGGCATGTCACCAGCAGAAATTACGTACGGCACGACACTGAGGCTACCGGGGGAGCTGATAACAGGTAGTCCCGACAAGCAAGCGGGTACACCCACACAGGCGCAAAACTGGGTCACAAAGCTAAGACGCACGTTGGAGCGAGTGCGACCAGTACCAGCAACATGGCACAGCACCCCGCACCCATTTGTGCACGCGCAATTGGCGACATGCACCCATATACTCCTGCGACGGGAAGGGCTGCTTCCCGCCTTGGAGCCAGTATACGAAGGTCCCTACCGAGTGCTGGCGAGAACAGAAAAAACGGTTACCATCGTCAAGAACGGAAGGGAACAGAAGGTAACATTAGATCGGGTCAAGCCGGCCCACCTGCTCAGCGGCGCAGAAGAAACAGCAAACCATCGTAGCGCGCCCGCACGCTACTAGGGGGGGGCTCTGTGGCGGCTTGCCCCCAGGTCATTTTTGTCACGATTTTCCAGCCAGGGCTCCCTGGCTTTTTTGTTTTGTTTGTTTTTTTTGCAATTTAATTTTTTTTTATATATAACAGAAAAAATACCAGAGACCATATGTTTTTATATAAAATGACAGAATAATAAAAGATTATTGAAACCAGTCAAGTTCGCACCGCAGTAACTGTAACATACAGAGAATTTAATAAAGAAGATTTTTGTTGAGTGTACGCCGTTGTTTCATTTGTAGTGATAGACACTAGCTCACAGGTGTGGGCACGGCTACAAGTATTAATTATTAAAAGGATGTGAACCTTTAATAAAACCGCCTAATATTACCTCAATAATCATTGAAATAAATTAGTAAAATTATAAAAGCACATGTTCAATTAAATATGATATTATTATAATAAAATGTATTACGATTCAAAAATAATTTAAAGCTCTATCTATATAAGAAGATCTCAATTAAATGATAATAATACTTGACTCATTTCTAAACTCTTATCGAAATTCTAAACGAGCTCTTAATATTTACTGCGCTAATAGAGGGCGCTTTATTCTTAGAACTGTATTCTGTTACTTAATCCACGAACAATACAACTCATCATTTCAAATAATCCTTTCTTCACCAACCAAAGTTTAATTGCCTACAGTGTCTATACAATAACGAAACGAATGTACTCCTTCTGAAGTAAATTTGAACATAACTTTTCCTTACTTCTTATTAACTAATTACTCTGTAATTTAATTGAATAGGATAGAAAAGAGTTTGGACATGTGTCCTTAACATTCTTTAATTACACTGTTAATTAACGGAAGTGAACGTGGTTGCCATGGAGATTTAGTAGTAAATGTTAAGTGTATAGTGCAACTATTTCCAATTCCAAATGGTACAAACTATATTGGATTAAACCATTTGATGTTGAACGGGTTGGATCTGGTATCTGTTTTACTGGTTCAGATAGATACTAGCCAATCTCAGTTGGTACACGACTAAAATCACATCCAGTGTAAACCCTTTTCCTTATTACTGTACTATTGCAGGAAACCAAGTATTTGACTAGCAAATATTAACCACTTACCGTTTCAAGGACTAGCGACATTAACTGAAACACACACTAACCTTGTGAAGATCCTCCCCCCTTAATAATATCTTTCTCTAATAACACGGCCTGTTATCTTGGAAGAGTGTACTAGGTATGTGCACGCACACACACACACACATATACAGCCAGTCCCTATAGAATATTCGTGCTTACCACTATCTATTTGCTGGCGCCACTCATTCTCCTCTGATACAGTTACTCCAATCACGTACTTCTGCAATTGAATACATTTATACAAGTTTATATTACTAAAATACTATCTTACACAAATATCTTTACTTCCTGAAGAAACTAAATGTTTGCTTACTGCTTATTGAAGTGGTGCGTGTTTCTGATAAAATTACATATATCTGTTGTTTTTAAACTTTAGAATTTTATATTCATATTAGTAAAATTTTAGGAGTCTTTATTCAGTTAAAGATTTCTAAGTTATGCTTTATTTAGGATCTTTAATTTTCACAAATATAAAAATATAAAGGTACTAGACGAAGCCATCTTCATCTAAACACCTTCGTAATGGATGTTGAACAGTAACCTAGAGTTTCATTTTTGCGAAGAATTGAAAGTCCAAGAATAAGCAGATGTAGTCGATTGAAAAGAAAACTAAAATTATAAGTTGCTAGCCAATGAGGAATCTAAAAGATTTGTACCTAAGGTAAGTTAGACCCGGGTCTGGATATTTGTTATCGACCCGGTTTGTTGTTTTTCTCAGAATAGCTATATGGACCTAGTGGGGCTTTGAATAGCCTAGCGTTTGGTCCCACAGTCAAATTATAATAGAAACCTAAGATAAGATTGTAAATACTACAAAACTGTACTCACATTTTAGAAAAAGTTAAAAAAATATAGATAACTAGTTAGGATTCTTGAGGTGTGATTTGTAAAGTTTTTTAACTGAACATGCGACATATTGTAATTAACAAATTTGCCACAATTTCCCAAAAAACTTTTTTGCCAGAAAAATATTAGCAAAAAAATTACTAAATTTTTTATCTGTGCCGTTGATTCGAAATTAGTTAGATTCGAAAGAAAATAGTTGGAGCTATTTTCTAGTAAATCCGATAAAAACTCCAAACTTACTCTGTGAAGTCGAGTTTCTGAGTAACATTTTCTTTTTTTATCCTACGCCAGTCTCTAGTCTTGCAGCCATAACTTCGTGCAACCCAGTACAGCGTGGATGTGGTTCTATACCCGTCGAATTCTTCTACGGAATTTCGTTCATATCCATCTCAACATTATTGCACGGGGCACAGTCCTATTCGATGTAGATACATATTGACACAATCATGCTGGAAAGCATCCTACGGCCACATCTCTTGGCAAGTCAGCGGAAGCTTGTGTTAACTGTACACAAGCCTCACCCATCGCTTGCCTTCGGATTGCTTGGAGTGCTTTTCCTCAGTTATCTTTTTAGCGTAGCTATGCACTATTCTTTTCGTTAATTGGTACGTCACTCTCATGTCTGGCTGGTTCTTCAGGCAACCTTCTCGTTCCCGTGCAATCCACAGTGACCGGGGATCCATTGAATGAGAACCTCTTTTTCCTACTGTTTACCCTTCTCCATTATATATATTTTTTTTTTAAATATCTGGATGCTCTTTATGTGGGTCACTTTGCATAGCAAGAATGGCCGTCTGAGAATCCACGAAGAGGACAAACTTCCTCTTATGGCTGATTAACTGGTTTTCTCATGATTTAGAATTATAGCAATGCAATGAATTATAATAATGCAAGGCTTTACATTGCAGCTCTCCCACAACCTTAGAAATATTAATTCTTATGGGAAAATGTTTTAATTAAAAGTGGGTTACTTTATAATAGCATGCTAAGATTAAAAAAGAAAAAAGTCACCGGAGCCATTTAAGTACTTCGTCTAAATAGTTGAGGAAGTACTATAGTGTAGTGGAAGTAGCATTTAGGAAAAATGGAAATAATTATAATGGAAAAAAATTTGAAAAAATAGTTTCGTGAATTTTTAGCTTAAAGTAAAGTGTACAGTGGAGTGAAAGGAACTAAAAGAAACTATTCAGGTAAAGAACACCGTTACAGAAGAGTTCATAGAACTTAGTCAGCTTTGTCTTTTTGGGGGAGGATTTGAACTACCAAGAGAAGGCATTCTTTCAAGAGAGAGTCTAAATTCTGCACTCAACCAGACCAGTCTGAATTAGATATTCAATCAGAACACTTGTCTCAGAAGTCGCTCACAGAACTTCAGTGCCAGTTATAAGAGTTTAACATTTAATCTAGCTATATAATTGATATAATAAGCATAGTATTGTGATACTGAAAAGTATTTAAAATACTTTAAAGATAATATATTTAATTTAATTTAGCAGTGTTTTCTTATTTATTTTTTATTATTTTACTTCTCTTCAAACATGCACACAATCCCTTTACAAAACCGCTCGTGCTACAATACTACAAACATACAACATACAACATCACCAAAACATTTCAAAAGCCAAGCCAAAGATTTATTAATGACTTAATAATATTATTATTAGGTAGTACATTAAAGTTTTAGTATTCAGCTTAGGAGATGTAAATTTGTGTTCTTAGCTAGGCAGCAGCACTACTAAATCTATGACATTATATAACAAAGAGCTAATTAGAACACAAAGAAATAATTAACTTTCTTTAAGGGTATCAAAAATAGGGGCTTCCAAATATCTAAGCTAAGCTGCGGCCCTGGAGTTTATCCCAACAAAAATATTCTCCCATCCGTACGTACCCGACATTGGCAAGCCTTTTTCTAATATCTATCCAGCTCATTTTTGAATCGCTTAGCCGAATCATTAATTCTGCCTTTTTTCATAAACTATCGTAAATTATGATGATGGACAAACACTCCTTTCTGTAAGTTAATTACTGAATCAGATTTTTTTCAGGTTCGTTTTTTCCATTTTGAATTACGGAGTTAAAATCTTGCTGTGGATCTTCCTTAAGATGACATTCATACAGTTTGATCTTGTAGGTTCCCGCGGTAATTTTCACTAAAAACATTTGAGTTTCCGGCTTGGGACCGGATCGGTGGTTTGCTAAAAACCGATCCTCTATGTTGCAATGAGCCACTTCAGGGTCGTTACACCTAGAAAGCCAAAGGTAAGCAATTATTTTGGGTTGATGTTACAGTTACAATATTGAACTAAAAATGGACGGTTCATGATTGTTGGGAAAAACTTTAGTATTTACATCAGTTTCCCTTAAAGTAATAAGTAAAGAAGTAAAAAGCAAGGGAACGGAAGGGAAAAACATAAAGTTTGCAAACAAGGCAAACACAAACATGCGTACGTACACATAAAACCTCAAAAAAAAAAAAAAAAAAAAAAAAAAACCGTAGTCACAAACACACATGTTGTATATATAAATGAGTATGTGAGGTTTAATTCTGTAAGTGAGCCCATAACTCAGCGGTTAGAAAAGAAAAGGGGAAAAAGGCGAAACAGGGATGTGACTTTGCAATATATGTATTTAAAGAAGTTTTTCTAAAAAAAAAAAAAAAAAAACATACTCCCTGGCGCACCCTTTTTCAAAGTCGCCATAGTGGAACAAACATCCTAGCCAACCGCACGGTAATTCCGAATCACTGTAGGGGGTCCAGTAAAGTAAAGAAGAAAGAGATAAAAAAAACATTTGTTTTGTTTCTCTATACTAGAAATCAGGCAGTATATTTCAATTAGTATTCCCCTCATTTAATGTTAGAATTCTGATTAAACATTGGCCGCATACTTCCCAACCAACATTATAAACTCATATTAACTTACTAATTTCATATTTTCATACCTAAATATCATAAATTAATATTAAATGGGTTTGTTTATATTAAACCATTTTTGTTAACTGCTAATTCTGTGGTATATTTTTGCTATCTATTTTAAAATACTTTTACTATTAGTAAGAGAAAGTAAAAATATATTCATATTTATGGGTTTTGAAGTGGCTCTTTAAGCTTAAACTTGCAACTCCACCAGAATCTTCCAAAACTCAATTTTCTGGTATACGGAATATCAGTTTGAGCTCAGTGCGATTTCTCATTTTCAGATTGTTATTCACACACGCACACACTGCCCAGTGAGAGAAATTAGTCGTTAAAAACAATATAGTAATACTCAGGAGATCTCCCACACATGTATTTTGGTTACAAACTCAATTTAGAAAAGTTGAGTAAATCGCATCCGTCCGTTTTCCTTAATAATATAAACATAAAATTTTAAAAACTGGAAGTCCAAACATTTGAGGATTATAATACATACATTAAATCAAACATTCCCCGTTCAGATTAGTGATTTTAAAACTTTGACATCATTTAACGAATCGTCTCAATTTGGTCGCTATATTCTTTTAGTAATTGAGGTATAGCTTAATTTTTGTTATTATACCACTATACGGTTACTAATAGTGTCTATTCCCATTTCAGAGAAACTAGCATTCTTACTGGTGTCAAAGCTTAGAACCATACTTAATACTGACAAACAGATGTCGTAATAATGTACAAACAGACAAGACCTGTAAAGATAGTTGATGAATGCAATTACTTCTGTTTAGCAGGCGTATCTGAGGCAAAAATCTAGTTCATCTCCACACCCAATCATCTCAACACTTTCATTCCAATTACTCATTAATATTTACCACTGTACGGCATAGGATGCCATAATAGACCCTTTGGGTCACAGTGCACTTGGATTTAGTCACTTCCTCTGAATGCCTTACTAATAATAATCCCTCGGCCATAATTCGAAACTCAAAAAATTATATTTTCTCTAGAATCTCAGAGAAAAATAGCTAAATTTTGGTTAAGTTTACACAGTCTTTGACGATAATGAGGCGCCTGATGGTTTTAAAAACATCGATTCCTATCTAATTGATGACGTAAAATATATGAGTAAAACCATTCAGTACTCCCTTTGGCAAGATGAATGCAATAGATCTAAATTCTCCAAACCTTAATTTCACAGGTAGAGTTACTGTTTCTCTAAAAACCTTGGTGCTCCTCATTAAATATTTTTACATCCTCCATGGACCGTAACCATAACCATACCCGCAGTCATCTTTTCCGCAATGGTGTCATCCATAACAAGCTTTGTACATGTGGAAAAATTATATCCCTTAATTCCAATCATCTAATTTTAGAATAATGTCCTTCAGAAAATATAAAACTTGACTTCCTCTGAAAACCATCACAGACAACAATATGGCCACTCCCACTAATATGCAGCAGATCGTTCACAAGCAACTATAGACATGTTGTGGTTGGTTCCGCAGAGCTGGAAAGCATCAGAAATATTTTCCGTGATAACCTGCTTCTTTTTGTGATCATCGATCGGTTTCGAGCGTTCGCCCATCATCAGGATGTTTTTGTCAAACAGTGCAATAACATAGTCTTGCACAGAGCAAATACAGTTGATACACTAACATTGATATACTAACGGAAAACCGCAGGAACCTCAAATTTGGTATTCCATTTTGGTATCATCACCAATTTTGGCTCGAATGTTACGGTACAAAATCCCTCAGCTAAAAGTGCATCAACTGTATTTGCTCTGTGCAAGTCTATGTTACCACATTGTTTGACAAAAACATCTTGATGATGGGCGAACGTCCGAAACCGGTCGATGACACAAAAAGAAGCAGGCTATCACGAAAAATATATCTGAAACTACAGACATATTTGAAGCTATATACCATTTCATTAATCCCTTTTACTATATACCAATGTATAATTCAACGAAATATTAATGTAATCAGACTAATGGCTATTCTGCGCGCACAGAAAAGTTAAAAAACTTAAAAAAATAAAAAAAAAAAGAGTGTTTTTGAACATAATAAAGTTGATAGAATTTTATTAATATTAGCTAAGATTTAGGATAAATTTGCTTGTCATTCAAAAATTGTGACTACTGCTGGTAAGTTCGCCTAACGGAAAACCGCAGGAATATCAAATTTGATATTCCATTTTGGTATCATCAACAAATTTGGCACGAACGTTACGCTCAAAATGCCTCAATTAATTGTGCGACTCTACTGATTTTTTTTTTTTTATAGTTTTCCCGCTTTTCTCGAAAATGACTCCAATAATTTTCTTCGTATACTATTGAACACTTTTATTTGAAACATTTGCCCAGAAAATTGTTTTATGGAGGTTCCGAGGAACAGTAACGTTAATGTCTCACTTACAATTCAATATAGATACTATCTCTTTTATAATATTGTGATGGATGCCAGAAATATAGAAATATATTTTATTTGAAATATATGAAAAAATTTTAATATTCGCTGGCAAAAAGGGTACACACAGGTAGAAGACTACCGTTATAACAGAGTTCATGAATTTGGTTAGCATTGTCTACACCTTCTTCTCAAAGGGGAAGATTTGAACTAACAATTAGATGGCATTCTTTCAAGACAGTCTGCATTCTGCTTTCAAACAAGAACAGTCTAAACTAGACATCCAACCAGAACACTTCAGGAATCGCTCTTTTAAATTCAGTGCCAGTTGTAGATTTTAGCATTTATTCTAGATAAGTAATTGACTTCATAAACATATAGTTGTGATATTGTAAAGTATTTAAATTCATTTAGAGATTAATATATTTATTTTAAAAACTGGTGATCTCTTGTTTATTTCTTAATATTTCTCTTCTCTTTGAACATACACACCAGCCCTTTACAAAACCGCTCACGCCACAAACTACTACAACACAATTACATTTCAGTATACATAACAAGCATTGCTGGAATTCCAAATTTGAAAAAAACTCGTTCAATCGGAAGTTCTACTTTACAGAGTAGGTTTTCGAGTTGTTTGGAATTTTCTCGTAAATATCTGCAACGATTTGCTTTAAACATGGTATGCTAACTGCACTAACATAAACGTATGAAGTTTATTTGATAGATTTTTCCACAAAAAAAAAAATAGTGATTTAGATAGTTTTGAGGAATGTGTGGCATTTCATATGTTATACGCAGTTAGTTCGAAGACATTGGCGCGCTCTACAGGACTACTATGTAATCACTTCTCTACTGTCAAAGTTTGTATATACCACTTCTGTATTTACGCTACAACATTTGTGAAATTCAAGGTTAAAGAAAATTTATTATTTTATATATAATTGTACTGACAGGAGTAGGAGAGTGTCGTGTGAGTGTTTCACCCCAGATTTTCTCGTTTCATTATTTTTTATGGTATACATATGAATAGACTTTATGTTATTTTTCTTTTTGAAATATAAATGAATAATGAAAATAAATATATAAAATACTGCTAAGAATTGTCGGAAGGAAATAGAAGGTAAGAAGTCGTATGACTAGGAGTTCCATTAGCTCCCTTCAAGGTATGTACTTCTTACTGTAACCATGGTGATTATATTCCCTTTCACTACTAGAAGAGGAACCATTGTACGGTATATCTCTCAATATTTGAAAAGTGCTAGCAATTGCCCAAATATGATCTGGTGACCATGAATTATTTAAACGTCCCTTTTCGCTTTCCCAAAGCGCCAATTGTATAGGTGTATCCTGACTTTTTATGTCCTAGAGTGTACATAACACTTTCTCCCACTTTACATTCCCTACAAACATTGCACGACATTGCATGGCTTGTGTCACCCCTTCCTACGGTTTCCCCCTGCAGGAATACACCACCAGTGTATGTTAAATTATTTATATAAGTTTTACATATTGACAGATGTTTGTAAACTTTTTTTCAAAAACATTCAATTTGTGATAAAAATTAAATAGATTTATTTTCAATTAGTATTCTATGACTTTAGTCTTACATAATAGCATGTAGGGTTGTTCCAAAATCTAATATCGAATAACTAATAAACAATAATATATTCTGCCCATTTTGAATGCTTGTTATCTAACTAATGTTTATTGTTGACAGACTGTAAATTTTTGTTTGTCTGTTTTTCCAACACTGGAAGCTTAGGAAGGTTGTCTTAAACGTATTCATTAACTTGTATTTTGTTTCAAAATTTAATTTTTTATCTTCTGTTATAATGTGCAGGGTGATAACTAATTTAAAAATGTTAATAATCAATTAATTAATACTTAGTAATTTTAAGAAAAAGTCTTGCCATCAAGGATTCACGGGATCTGAGTTCACAGTTTTCATCATTTAATTTTTCTAACGTATTAATCAGATTTATATTGGTGCATTTCTTTCTAACATTATTTGCAGTATTTATATAGATTTAAAAAAATATTAATGGCCCTCCCCCCTCCCATTAAAAGTTCCTTTTTTGTAAATATTTTTTGTTAAGATATTAACTTGATTAAAGTTAAAATTATGGTAATTACTTGTAGCACTGTTTGAGAGACAGTTGTATTTATTATTTGCTTTCTCCATTCTCAATAATAAACTAAATATATACAAATCAATTCATATTCATATTTCAATTCTATTCATATTTTATAATTTTACTCTGTCCCTTCCATTCTTAATTTAGAGAATACACACATCCCTCTCCAGATCATTCTGGCAAAATTTCGGATTAAAAAAAAATTTAATATTATTTCAATTAGTTGATTAATTTAGACTTAATGCAAACAAAATAATTCATAATAAAAATTCCCAAAAGTTCACTTTTTAAATTCTCTTTGGATTTTGAGTAGTAGGATGAGAAAATAAATACCATATGTAAGAGGCGCGCAGTTATATAAAATATGTTTGTATTAGAATAATTCAAAATAATATTAAAAGAGAGTGGAGTTAGAAAATTAGGACACTGCTGAGTCGACATGTACCACCCTGGCATAGCAGCTAGTAATTGAAGTCATTCCGGTGAGTGTAGCGGTGAATGAAGGGTGATCCTGCACCTGTGGCTGATCCGCGGTAAGTCCTAGCGCAGTAAAGTATTTTAAAGGTAGATGTGCGTTTGGTATGCCAGAATGGTAGTCGCCCAGCAGATGCTAGTAGTACTTAGTAGATATGTGTTAGTACTTAGTTGTTAGTAAGTAGTAAGCTAAGGGTTATATGAGCGGGGTTTCTTGATGTAGTTGTAAGTGGGTGTCATATAGTAGCGTAGGTATAGATATAATATATATAACGGGGGTATTGTTGTATTATTCGGGGTTATATGTAGTTGCATAGAGTGTTTAGTTAAGTAGTGTTAAGTAATTGGTCTGTATAGTTTGTTAATTTATAATAAATGTATGATTTCTGAGTGTGGCCTACTTTGGGTTCCTTGGCCGAACCTTACACATATAATGAGATGTTCGTACGGCAATGGCCAATGTTTTTGAAGCAACAATTCTTTGTTGCTCTACGTTTCGGATACCATTGGTACCCTTCTTCAGGAGCTCTTTAGGGTAGGAGAGGAGTGTGCATTGAAAACGTTGAGATTGAACAAAGTTTCTTCACTTTTTCCAGTTTCAACGTTCTCAACGTACAACACTCCTTTCCTATCCTAAAAACCCACCAATGGCACCCGAAACATAGAGCAACAAAGAATATTTTTTTCTTTAAAAACTCTTCTGGCCATTGCCGTACAAACGACGATTTGAATACCATTTAAATACCATATAGATGACCATAACACTATGAATAAATCTTTTTTTTAGTTAAATTTCATAAAAATGCCCACCGACAATTTGCTTTAAACTTTGTACCTGCAACACTATCTACAGGGGATCATTTAAATAATTAATTGGTAACAAATTCTGAGAAAATTCTATTTAAGGGCATTTTGGAAAAATTTGATGACAAATTTTATTATTAGTTTTGTTTGTTTTATTTTAATTTTTCAATTAGTTTCGTTTGTTTTTTTTAAATTATTTCACCCATTGCACTATTACAAATAGTATAAAAGAATTGCTAAAATTTCTAGTTTGGAATAATTAGAACTTGAAAATTGGATAAGATAGCCGTTTTGGTACTCCATTATGTATTTAGAATTTTTTGGCACTTTAAAGCATCCATAAGTTTAAAGTACAGATTTTATGAGGATAATCATTTTTTTTTTTTTAACTCTCTTTATTTTGCAAACTTATTTATTATTTAAAGATTTAAGTTTTACTAAATGAACGAAAATATATATATTTTTTTTTGAATAAGAGTTTTAAAAAACCAATTTTAGAAGGATTATTAATACAAAAAATATGCAATGGTTGTTATACTTTGTATTACATTTTTTTCTTTTTTTTTTTTTTAATCTTATAATAAAAAATACATACCTTTTGTGTGAGTGCATAATAGAACGAACAAGGTAAAGCTCAAGGCTCGAGGTAAAGCTTTAGGTATATTATAGTATATTGCTTTATGAATGTGGCTAGTTCCTTGTTTATGCTAACGTTGAATGTGAATACAAGGCAAATCCCTATTTCCATAGATGTGTGCAACATTCAGTATTCAAATATATATAAGTAAGATTCACCGTATAGCTGGAATGTTTGCTTTTTGCCTACTAAAAAGGTGAAATAATCTTGTTTTTTTGGTTGAAATATAGATCTATAAAAATTTTCTATGTAATACATTAAAATGGATACAAGTATACAAACATTATATATTTTAAATAATTTATTCTTCTAAAATTTATAATACTCGTATTTATAGGAATTAAAATGTTCTTGATATAAAAAATTGTAATTTAATAGCATTTGTTTAATAAGATAAAAAATTTCTGCGGCATTGAAGGCAAAATTTAATTTCCTTAGACCAACTAGAGCTATTAAATATCTCTGACAATGAAATGGCACATGCAGCAGAGCACATTATTATCAAATATTTCATTATTCGACAAACCACTAAAGTTTGAATGTATTATAAACAATGCAAAAAAAATTAAATTTGTGAAAAATCCGTGAATTTAATTATCAAAGTAGGGTAATAAATTTTAAAAGTATAACTACAAATAAATAATTTTAAAAGTAATGGAAGAAGTGGTTGAAATCACTATGGAGAATATCAAAATAATGAAGCTATTGGTAATGAGCAGCATTCCCAACAAGTTAATTATCGGAGATTAGTGTTACTCTGAAGCAAGTGACTAGAATTATTGACGTCATTACACGCATCTTTCACCTCAGAAAACACACGGGCTTGCTACTTCTTTACACTGAAAAAGCTTTCGACACTGTTTGGCAAAACTGGTCTAATCTTTCGTCTAACAGAATACAACTTTTCTCTATATTTGATCAAACTTATTCATTCTTACCTTACATTATATAAGAACACATACACTATATACACTATAAACACATACACTATATAAGAAAATTCCTCTCGACACCAAATTCTGCTTACACAACACAATTCTTTACCTACGGGTCTCTACTTGCTCAATTCTATCGTACATATTGCTAACAACACCTGCACCATCAACCTTATAAACACTACCTCACATGAAATTGCTATTCAAAAACACTTTCCGATCGCGCATATCGAATACGATTTTGAAACAGACTTACAGACTCACACCATAAACGCAGTACAATCTACCACTCAAACTAACACAAACGAAATCGCTCTATTTCAACAAGAACTTCTCAACAAATTAACGCAGCTCTCTTCCCAACAACAACAACAAGTTCTACATGCCCTCACTCCTTCTTATGGCGCTTTCACACACGACCACAATTTTCAAACAAAATTTTCGGGAGTCACTCACCACAATGACACAAAAAATCATGCCCCTGTGTCCAGCTGCCCCTATAAGATAGCCCACTCCGAGGCTCCCATCCTCAAGCTTCATACAAGTCAATCTTGATAGAGGTATAATAGAGGAAAGTAAATCCAACTGGGCTCACCCCGTCATACTCATTAAGAAAAAACACGCTAACCACACAAAAATTGATGTTACAGACATTACACAGCTCCGAAAACAATACAGGTATGTGGTTGATCTTCGCAAACTAAATGCCATCACCACTTCCGAAATTTACCCGCTCCCAGATGTACAGCATATCCTATCCACACTCAATTCCACCCGTTTCTATACTACCTTGGACATCAGCGGTGCCTTCCACGGCATCCTCCTTTACGAAGCATCTAAAGAAAAGATTTCCTTCGTCACTAATTTCGGAATTCATCAATTCAAGCTTCTTCCTTTCGTTGTGGTGGTTGGTTCCGCAGAGCTGGAAAGCATCAGAGACATTTTCCGTGGTAGCCTGCTTCATTTTGTGGTCATCGACCGGTTTCGGGCGTTAGCCCATCTTCAGGATGCGTTTTTCAGACAGTGTGCCAACACAGACTCGTATAGAGTAACTTAGTTTCACACTAACTCAATGAGCGTTCCTTTCGGTTTAAAGAACGCTTCAAGCGCTTACCAGCGTCTAATGGACAAAATTATGTCCGGATATACTGGTGACATCTGCCACACCTTCATAGACGATATACTCGTCTTCCATGGGAAAACTTTCGACGAACACCTTCATGCATTATTAAAAGTAATGAAGCGTCTCCAGACCGGTAACTTGTGTATAGACTTGGGTAAATGTCAATTTTTTAAAGACAGCTGTAAATATCTGGGTTATGTAATTAGTTCTAACGGAATAAGACCCGACGAAGAAAAATTAAAATCGGTTAAGAACTACCCTGTACCTCGTAAATTAAAAGACGTCAGAGCATTTTTGGGTTTCATAGGTTTCTATAGGAAATTTATCCCCAAATTTTCTGAGCTTGCCAAGCCACTCACAGGCCTTACAAAGAAAGGTGTAAATTTTCAGTGGACACAAGAACGTCAAGACGCTTTTCAAGCTCTCAAATCACGAGCATGAATTCATCCTTACAAAGGATGCATGTAATATAGGCATTTTAATTCAAAATATTAATGGCGATGAAAGGCCCATAGCGTTTGCTTCACGTGTACTTAATGAAGCAGAATCCAAATACTGTACTACCGAACATGAATTGTTAGCCATCGTCTTTGGGTGTAAAACCTATAGATATACGGCTACAGATTTAAGGTAGTTACAGATCATGCAGCCCTCCAATGGCTCAAAAACATCAAAGATAGCCACAATAAGCTCTTCCGTTGGAGCATGAAACTGGCAGAATTTGATTTTTATATAGAGCATCGTTCCGGCAAGAATATTGCACATGCGGACGCACTTAGTCGATACATAGGCTGCATTCAAGCCGAAACCGACGAATACTATCCAACGATAGATCTCCTGGAAGTGCTAGAACTTCAATGTAATGTCGCTGAATGTCAGAAGTTACTTCAAACACCCCACTATTCCTTAAATCAACAGGGTTTAATAGTGCATACTGTTGACAATTGCAAGCAAGTGCCTAACTCTATGCGTGGCACCATCATGAGATTATTTCATGACAATCCTCTCTCCGGACACTATGGTATTCTATGGTATTCTATGGTAATATGGTCTCTAGACATATGACAGAATAAAAATGTTCTTTACTTGGCCAAATATTTCTGCTGATGTGCAAAACTATGTACAAACATGTCATAGTTGCGCTACTAGTAAGTCGCATATTACTCAGAAACCTCCCTTGGGTGATTTTCAAGAGCCAACGAACGTATTTCAGGCATTATCTATAGATGTAGTAGGCCCCATGGAAGTTTCCACTAATCCATACACAGATGAGGAATACAAATACATCCTTACCGTTCTCGGCCAGTATTCTCGCTTTCTCGAGATGTTTCCCATGACAAATCAAAAGGCTGAGAATATTGCGCGGATACTTGTAAATGAAATTTTTACCCGTTATGGCACTCCCAAGTACCTACTATCAGATTTAGGTACCAATTTCACTTCTACCATAATACTTCAGACTGCACCCTATTGAAAATCCGAAAAGTCCCTACTACCCTACCACCCTGCTTCCAATGGCAAATTGGAACGTATCCATAAAACGATAGCTCGTAGTATCTCCCACTACTCACAAAACCAGCGGCACAGATATCTACCACTTATAAAAGCTGCACACAATTCGAGTCCAAATACCTCGACAGGCTATTCTCTTCATGAACTCATATTTGGGAGTAAGTTCAAATTTCCTTGGATGGTAAACTTCCCATCCCGTGATCTCGATAATTTGAATATCCACACAAGGACATTGTACAATAAAATGAAAGAGGTACGCCTTCAGCTAAGGAAAATAATGAAAAGGCAAAAATTACTAGAACCAAATATTATAATCGGAATGTATCTAAACATCAATTTCAGGTTAACGACAATGTTTACCTCAAAATTTTCAATCCTCAGGGCAAATTTGGTCGTAAATTTTTTAGACCTTACAAACAGACAAATTATGCCCCAAATTACGTTTGGAAGACGGTAAAAAGGTAGTACACCTCAGTAAAATTAAAAAGGCATGTATAAGGAAAATGCCAGAATCCCAAAATAAACATCCTATGGCACTTCGCGACCGACGTAAAACATAAAACACTAGAAATCATTCTCACTGTACATGACACACTTCTCAACCTATTCTCAACAAACTACACCTCATGTATATATTAAATATAATTAATAAACTTATTAATCATATATATATAAAAAAAAAAAAAAAATGCATTGGAATCAATTAGTAGTCTCAAGAACAAAAATGTACATTATTCAACCATTTGATATTTGTAATTATTGTATATTTCAATATTTTTAAATAATGATTTACAATTTATTTTATTTTGCAGAAACCAAGATGACCACATAAACTTGTTTGATATTTCTGTTATGTAATGTAATATTTAATAATGATCTGTTTAATTAACACATTTTTTCTGGTCCAGCGACGACGATTTCAATATAGAAACTAAGAATTTTCCAAATATTGATTTAGTATACATTTTTAATTAATTTTTAGTATACTTTTAATTATTAAATTATATATTTTTTTTTTTTGCAGATTTAATGTTTGATATTTTTGATGTTAATTTATAATATTCATGATATGTATTTTATTTTTTTTTCCAGTTCGCCTTAAAAGAAAACTGAATTACTTGTATTTATTTATATTTTGTCGATCTTTTGATCCTATTAATCTAACATTTTTGTAATATTTAATTGTTTTCTTAATTTATGTTGAAGGTACTAGAAAGCACAGCATAGCTGAATAGCTCATGGAATACAAACGGCCCAAATATGTATACCTACCCCACAAAGTAGCTAATTCAATAGCTCAATATTTACTTCAATAGAAAAATATGTCTTACTTATAAGAATTTTATATAAAATTGAGTGTCCGATAATATTTTTATGTTAGATGTAACAATTTAAAAATTTTAAATTTCTCTTTGCAGATCCAAACATCTTCACATCTACATCATTGCATGTGTATGAATATAATTGATGAAAATTGCGTGTTAGTTGTAAGAATTTTATCATGTATTTATATGTAAATTAATTTTGTGTATGAATGAATTAGTTGGAGATACAAACGTTCTACGAAAGGAATAGATACTGTAATGACATGGCAAAGTCATTGACGTCGGCAAAACACACCAAAAGAAAGATTTACAACTAGTGGTTCCATCTGCTATCTAAACAAAGGTGGCAGTAATAAAAAGCAACCATTGGCCGCCAACAGACGCGGTCAATAAACAACAAAGCTCCTTTCATCAATACTTAATCAATAAGCAAGCACCGCTATAAGGTTGGCCACTGAACTGACCTGAATAAGGTCTTCAAACTACGAAGGTCGCACAAGGCCCCACACTAAGACAGATGCCTTGGTGTGAGTGTGAACAACAATATATATATAAACTCTACCATATACGACATCATTATTATATCCTACAACCAATCGAGCACGTCGATATACCCGAGCGGCAATTCACAGTTATATTCAAACTCATTATTAGTAGTGCATCTTAGTTAGTTATTTTAGTCCTTCTAATTTATTAATTATTTAACTTATATTTATTCCTAAGTATTTTATAGTTATTAGTTACCAATTAGCACGTTTAAATTATTGTTAAAATACAGTTTATTTTTATATAAAAACCGTTTAATAATTCGAGCACTAACTTCCAAATCTCTCAAACTAACTTCCGCCCTCTTCAAGACATCTGCTACTCCAGGAATCACACAACAAACAATTCCATTACATCCAATATCTGATTCCATTACATCTGGTGGCAGCGACTAGGATCCGACAGCGATTCCAGTAAGTAAATTTTTATATACATAATTTATTTATTTATTTAATTTTTTTTTTTTTTATTGTTTTATATAAGTTCAATCATATTGAACTAAAATTTTTTTGAAAATTTATGAAAACTAGGTCAAAGAAAATTCGTGCTAACACTATTAAAATTTCTGACCCTCAATCAATATCTAACATGACCACTTATAATTTAAATGGTGTACAGATGTCCTTAGAAGAGGCTGTGCAACACCTCTTGGGTGAAAGAGAAAGGTCTGCACCTGCTCCCCCGGCCCAAGATAAAACATCCATAATAGCAAGCCTAAACCTCCTGAACCAAATTCCGTGTTTCGATGGGGAAAATAACACAAATATTGAATTATTCCTGGAACAAGTCCAACGATGCGCTAGATTGTCAAGGTGGGACGACGAGACCACTTTAGAAGTCGTAGAATTCAAAATTTCGGGGACCGCCAAAACCTTTTATAATACTCAGAAATCACTACTTTTACGAGAAGGTAAGGTAGTTGATTTCAAAACAATTTCGAAACTCCTGCTCAATAGATATCACCAGGAGCAAACGCCTCTTATTCTATTACGACAAATTACAAACATGCAGGCATCCCCAGACGATTCGTCGAGAAAATCGCCGATAAACTCCGCCACCTGCATGCATTAATTTCGGATAAGGCAGAAGCTAATCCGAAATTAACTTTACAAACAGTCCTTAATAAAATCACCACCGACACCTTCATAAGGTTACTACCCCAAAACCTCAGAAATGAAGTGCGCACCAAACTTTCCGAAACGCTAGACAGTGCTCTAGAATACACTACAGCACTGAGGGAAATCAAGGCGGCAGACTCTGCTCCGTCAGTTTTTGCGATAACGCCTAAGCCCAATATAACCAAACCGGTGGCTAAGCAAAATAATTTACCGCCATCGCCATGTAAGTACTGCGGGAATATGCATTTCCATTCTGAATGCACGCATAAAAACAAAACCCCAGTATTTAACGTAGCTAAAAATCGGCCATGTCGGCATTGTTCAGGGCCCCATTTCGACAGGCACTGCACGGCCCCAAAAACAAAGGTACGTACAAACTTCGGCAAATTCTCGCCGCAAGCCTACAAATTTAATAATTTTCAAAGGCGTAGTAACCAACACCATTCCACACATACACCCCAATATCATAATCAGCGTCATACGGAAGTAACTAAGCCAACGGTTAAGTTTAATACGAGCGACAAACCAACCTGCCAGTATTGCGATAAATACGGCCATACTGCTAGAAACTGTTTTCTAATCGAGCCAGAAAACGGCTAAACTTCCGGCAGTTACAGGCGTTTCTACGGACACAACTACGGCAATTACCCCGGCATCAATTTCGCTAGACAATTACTACGAAAAAAGTAATACATTGCAACACACTGTAAACGCTTCACTTCCTGTCTCACAGCAGCAACATGACCCACATAACGCGAACACTACGCGTATATTATCTATCAGTAGCTAAACCGGTCATGCCTAAATTATAGTCGTCAAATTGATTATAACATTCATAAATTTGTAAATTTCCTTTTAATAAAATAATTAACGTTATAATTACTTAATTTCTCTAATATAACGTCAATTCAAGCTATGTCGCAAGCTTACGCTTAATTCTTCTTTCATGAACAGAAAAGTTAAAGTATAAGCATAACTATTTATATCGCTTATTAATCCTTTAAGTATAACTATTTATATCGCTTTTTCTCTAATTTAATCCTTATCACAAGTTAGATTTAAGCTTGCAAAATCTTAGCGCATAAATTCTTACTCCTTTTCTTAATATTAAAACATATTAAATTCAACGATTTTATGTCTAAAATAATTTTTGTTATAAGTGTAATCACACTCTCATTCACAAACACCACTTCCGGTGTTGAGAAATCCAACCTCACTCACACAAACACCACTTCCGGTGTTGGGAAAGGTTCACCACCTTAGTCCAGGGAGTCACAACACTCACACATGAAATACGGCTATACACACACAACAATTATTTAACAACAAATTATTTTCGTTTATTTTCTTTTACCGCCAATTTTATTAATAACCATTTTCTTGTACCGCCAATGGCACAAATATTAATTATGTTTCAGGTACACATCCTTTCTTACAAGGTGACTACACAAATAGTCACAATAAATAATAAGAACAACCTCTTCATCTCTTCATTCAATAAAATTTAACAAATTTGCTTCTTTGTTTAGTACAATAATACCAATAACAGGTAAACACGACAATAGCTTATTCGAGACGGACCAACACCTTTTTTTTACCCACGGAGAACTATTATACCTTTCACCAAGTTAGTGCCAAACAAAGGATTTAACACGTGCACACAAAACTTTTACAATTGTAAGTAACTAATCTCCTTCCAGTATATTATTTTATTTATTTATATATTTATTACAGGTCATTCACTTAAATATCAACTATTAATTTAAAAATTTATTTGTACATCCACTAATACAAATTTTGCAGCATTTCGTCACTGCCTTATTACAACGAGCTCATTACTTCAAAAAAACACTAGTGTACCCCAAAAATACGACAAACGCATGTCACCCCCCATTACTGCGTTTTATATACTTGCCATTTTCCTCGCATATATATATATATATATATATATACACACATATTTAGATTTAATATAGTCGACATCGAAATTAAGTTAGATTAAGGTAAGCTAAGTTAAAGTAAGAAGTCTAGACTAATCGACGAATCCCGATATACCTAATTTTGAGCTCAACACCTATCCCACAAGCGCTTTCCCTTCCCCCTTGCACGCAGCACGCATTGGGTAAATCAGGGGCAACAATTAATCGAATAAATCTCAAAATATAAATATATAAAACCTTAAAAATAAGAGTGCACAGTTTATAATTCTTATAAACAATATTAAAACGGGGTATACCAACTTTTACCTATCAATTCACCAGCATTTAAGTTTCTTTTATAATTTCATCAAATAATATAATTAATTTTCGATGTTTATATCTTCAGTTGACATTTATATGTCATCTACATATTAAATTTTTGATTTTATCAAATAATGTAATTCATTGTCGATGTTTATATATCCAATTGACAATTGTATGTCATTTACATATTAATTCTTTGACATTTATAATTCATTTTTTTATGTTAATACCTTCAATTACAATTACGTATTAATTCTTTGACATGTTAATTCCTTGATCTTTATAAATCAGTTACTATGTTTTCAATAACAATTACATATCTGTATAATAAGTCTATTTTATAATTATGTTATCTTATTAACTGATGAAACTTACCTTATAATTTCATTCATTATGTTATTAACTGATATAATTTACTCCCTATGTTAATATTATCAATATAATACGTTTACCTTATAATTACAACAGATATAAGTCATTTTTTTTTATGTTATTAATTTCATTAACAATTATGTATTAATTCTTTGGCTCTCATAATTCATTTCATATGTGTAATTCATTTGCTATAATATTTACATGTAATATTTTATGGTGACTCGATCAACCGATAATTGTATTTTACGTTTTAATTTCATTTACTATGTTAATAACAATAGCATGTTAAATTTTAATATTATCAATGGTCAAACAAATATTTTAATTGTAATTAACGAAACAACACAAGTTTTAGCCTTATAGTACCTTCAATTCTATATAATTATTATTTCTATCAATTCTCCATTGTTAAACTCATTGTTAAAAATTACAAAATTGCAATCCTATCAAACCATGAATTTTATAAACTATGTATACAAATTAACACGGTATAAATAATTCAACTAAAATGCACACTAACTAAATTAAAGTAAAAAAAAAAATAAAATAAAATAAAATATATATATATATATATACGGGAGTTGCTGTTGGTGTGTCGAATGGTTAACATGTACCTGCCTTTTCTGTCTCTATATTGATTTCTACCGTACCGGTTGTTATGAAAATTTGTGTGTGATTTATCAGATGTTCTTTAAGTTTAATGGTAAAATTTGGTGAAAATCTAACGGAGCAGTTACTCAGATAATTAGGAAATTAATCATTAAACTTTTTTATCAGTGTTAGCGTTAGTGAGGTGGAATTGATAAGAACTTTTGGCTACGCCCATTTACCAATCAGAAGCGAGAATGGATATATTCGTATAAACAGCGAATGTTGATAAACATATGTAAGTACATAGATCTATCTCTCTGGCTATCATCATTGAAACATTGGTGGGGGCATCTCAAGGTCACCCAACTGATCTATTTCTTATACACCGCATTTTAAATTTATAACTCTCTAAAAAGACATTTATTTGTAAGTGAAATTTTCAATTTTCGTTATAAGATTTGCCTTACGATTTTCTTAGAAAATTGAATTTGTCTTTTTTACACCAAACATTTGCAGGGTAGAAAAATAAATTAGTTAAAATCGAAATAACAGAATGTCTGTGGAAATGTCTGAATTAAAATCACTTCTCGATAATTTAAAGTCTGAGATTAAATCAGAAATTGAAGTGATAATTAGTAAGGAACTCAGCAAATTAAATATTCCTGCCTGGATAGAGGAAAAAAATAAAAAGTTCGACGAGTTAAAGAAAAAATGACGAACTTAGACAACAAGTCACAAGACAAAATAAAGTTATTGAGGCAATTCAAAGAAGGAATAATGTTATTATTTATGGAATGGATGAGCCTAAGGACGAAAATTTTGACTCTCTACAAGCTAATGTTGTAGACTTTTTTACTAAGGTGTTAGGGGTCGAAGTGAATGGGAGCGACTTAAATTATGTTAGAAGAATTGGCCATTCAAGTAATAATAAACGAATAATTGTAGCCTCCTTTTTGTCAAATATAAAGAAAGTAAACATTTTGCGAAATGTCAGGAAACTGAAAGGAAGTAGAATATTTATTTCTTCTGATTATGATAAAACTATGCAAGCTCAAAGGAAGGAATTGAGATCGATCCAAACTAAACTGAAGGCACAAGGGATGCAAACTAAACTAAAAGACAATGGACTTGTTATACATGGTAAATTTACTACTTATGAACAACTAATTAAAAATATCTCGGATAAATCCGATGATAAATATACAGCTGAAGGGTGTGACGAAGAACAGTTTGAAAATCTTGCACTTAGTGAAGCGGCCAGCAAGGTAAAGAAAAGGAAACGTATTAAAAAAACACCTCCGCAGACGAGTTCCGCTACAAGATTAGAGAATTTTTTTCGTCCCCGAACAAGCTCTACATCCTCTCCGCAATCTACCAAGTAAAAATTTTAATGCAATAGAGAAGCCCACATCTCAGCACTTTTCAGCCTCCTCATCATCTGTTAATATTGTTGAAGATTCAACATCCCGCACTTTTGAAATAGGTTTTTGGAATATTTATGGTTTTAGTACATTGTTTAATATGGCACCAGGTGAAATTAATTCTTTTTTAAAAAAGAAAATTATGTGTTTAAGTGAAACGTGGCTTGTTTCGGATTCAGTTAAGTTGCCTTATTTTCTAACCGATTATGATTATTATTGTGTGTCTGCTAGTAAATTTCATCTGAAAGGGCGTGCTAGTGGGGGGCTTCTAATTCTTTTTAAAAAAAATTTTGTTTCTTCTACCAGCCTGTTAATACAAGACAAGGAATGGATTTTCCTACGCATTAAGGTACAAGATTCATACATTATACTTGGCTTGATTTATTTGATGCCCAACAAGGAAGGTGATGTTTCATTAAATTCATTATCCTCTGTATTGCATGAGATAATTTCAGATTATGAAGGAGATTATATTATTTTAGGCGGCGATTTTAATTCTCGCATCGCCAATTTAAATAATTATAATGATGATGATGACTGTTTATTTGAAAGTTCTTATTTACTTAGCTCGAGATGCTCATTAGATAATTTGACTAATAATCGTGGTGTTGCCTTAGTTGACATAATGGAGCGGTATGGATTGTATGTCTGTAATGGCAGATCTGTAAGCGATTTCACTTTTATTTCAAATCAAGGGTCCAGTATTGTGGACTATGTGTGGATTAATTTTATCTGCTTGTCACTAGTTAGAGATTTTAAAATCGAAAATATTTCTGATAATTCTGACCATTATGCTTGTGTCATAAAATTATTTACGGGGAATAGTTTATATGACTGTCCGTCCCAACAAAATAATGTTTTTGTTCCTTTTATAAATAGATCGCCAGATAATTTGAACAAATTTAACAACTTGTTAGAAAGTCATAACAATATCTACTACAATAGTCTCTCTGTTGAGGAATTATACAATAACTTTTACGCTACATTACATAATTCTATGTTGAATTCTGGTTTACTGGCTTTTAGAAAATCTAATAAATTAAGTTTTTGTAATCCTTGGTTTACTGGTGAATGTTATAAGGCTAAGGAAGAATTGAATAAATATTATAGATATTTTATAAAAGATGAACTGAACTTAGAATGTAAACATAATTATTTAGGTTATAAAAAGAAATATAAATATTTGTTAGAAGACAGTAAGAGGAAGTATCAGGAAAATGTGAAAAATGCTTTAAAAAATGTAAAACATAGTGATCAGTTTTGGTTGGCAATTAAAAAGTTCAAATTTAAAGAAAAGTCCGTTTGTCCTATTTTGTTGTCTCAGTGGGAGGAATTTTATTTATCCTGCCTACCACCCAAAATTTTCAATTATTCTAAATTCTTTGGTGATTTTCACCCTTTTCTCGACGTTGATATAACGTTTGATGAAATTTTACTTAGTATCAAAAATAGTAAAAATAACAAAGCAACAGGTTTGGATTTAGTGCCCAATGAATGCTTAAAATATTTGCCCTCTTCCTGGTTGCATTATCTTCATAATCTTTTTAACAAAATATGGCAATAAGAAGAATTTCCAGCGAGTTGGCATAAAGTAAAAATGATTCTGCTGCATAAGAAAGGTGATAAAAATGACCCGGGAAATTATAGAGGTATTGCCATTTTTAATTGTATTCTTAAAATTTTTACTTATATAATTTATAAGAGACTTTCTGAATGGGCCGAATTACATAATTTACTCCCTGAGGAGCAGATGGGTTTCCGCAAGGGTCGTGGTTGCCGAGATGCTGTTTTCACATTGGCTTCCGCTATAGATATACAGTTAAGAATAAAGAGAAGTAAGGTCTTTGCGGTGTTCGTTGATTTCAAAAGAGCTTTTGATACGGTCTCACATCTGAAATTGTGGCAAAAATTATACAATTTTGGTATCTGTGGGAAGACCCTCAGAGTTATTATGAATCTTTACGATAATGTCACAATGGTCATTTCGCAAGGGGTGGACTGCTCTCAGGATATTAATATCTCGGAAGGGATCCTCCAAGGCGAGGTTTTAAGCCCGATATTATTCGCACTTTTCACGGCCAATATAGTTAATTATTTTGTCAAAAAAGGGGCCCAGGGAATTAACATTAATTCTGAGAGGGAATTGAACATGATTCTCTATGCTGACGATACAGTTCTATTATCTTCTAGTTTTTCAGGCACGAGACATAACTTAAATGTTCTTTCCGATTATTGTAAAGAAAATTCTCTTACAGTAATACAACTAAAACTATCGTGGTTCCTTTCTATAAGGGAGGTCGTTTTCCGAAATTTATTGATCTTTTTTTTAATAGATCTGTAATTAAAATGTCTAATAGTTATGTGTATCTTGGCGTTCCACTCTCTTCTTCTGGAAATTTCAGGTCTGCTTCTAAATATTTCTTAGGTCGGTTTGTGTCTGCCAATTCTTCCGTTTTTTCTTTGTTAAAAACCACAAGATCTGAATGTTGGGAAACTCGATGTGTTTTATACGAATCTATGGCTGAAAGTGTGCTCCTTTATCTCTCTGAGATTTGGGCCCCACTTTATTATAATGAATGTGAGAAAGCCCAACTTTCTTTTTTTAAATCACTTCTAAAATTGCCCATTCAAACACCCAGTTCTTATGTCAGAGTTAGAGACTGGACGGATTCACAACCAGTTTAAAATTTTTAGCCGAATGCTTGGTTGGTGGTTTCTTTTATTGAACATGGATGCCCATAGGTTGCCTAAGATGTGCTTTTTAAGATTAGTTTACTTGGATGAAAAAAATATGGGATCACCACATAATTGGTTCTCACATCTAAGATACTATCTAACACTTATTGGCTATGAGCACCTTGTTCATCAAACTCCATCTTTTATTATGTATCATAAGAAGGACATGCTGGACGCTTTTCGTAATTACCTTCTAAGTAAAGATATAGACGTAATACTAAATTCCAGGTTTAATGAATATTACAGAATAATCAGCCCACTTGGTAATAATAATTCCTCCTTCTTGCACTTTGATTGCCACATTGAAAAAATTAGAGTTATGACCCAAATCCGGATGATGTCAAAAAAATTCCCTAGAATCATAGTTAATGGTCAGAGATTACAATTTTCCCCAGAACAACTTTGTGGTTCATGTGGTGCTGGCCTTGACGACCTCTGTCATTTCTTATTTGAATGTCCCGCTTTGAATACTGTTAGACACAAATTTATAGATAAATATATCAAGCATGTCTCGAATTATTCCACACTTGAATTTTTAGAGCAAGTAGTCTCCGTTAATTCCACAATCAAACTGACAGATATACTTTTATTTGTTGCAAACTCTCTTAAAATAAAAAATAAGTGAATTTAATACTCAACTGTCTGTTTCTATCATAACTACATAATATTATTTTGTAATTTCTTATTCAGAGAATTTTATTTTATTTACTTTTTTTTTGTTTAATTTCTTTCATCACAGTTTTCTATTAATTTATTAAGAATAATTTAATTTGTTTAATGATAATTTTATTTTGCTATATTTTATTATATGCCTGAACTTCATTGATAACAATATGTAGATAAGATGTTTTATTTAAGATATTCTTCTATGGGAATTTTTTCAGTTTTAATTGTTACTTTCTTTTAGTATTTTATTTTCTTACTTTATGATTCATTATGTTTATAGTTTTATATTAGATTAGATTTGTTTTTTGGTTTTGGTTTTTCATATTTTTTTTTTATTATAATGTTGCAACTCCTTTGCCAACAGATTGTATATTTGAGTGCAAATAAATATATAATAATAATAATAATATATATATATGGCACGCTCGTACAACGGCGAACATGCAAATTCAGCACCCGCCCCCGCAACAATTTTTTCATGCTGAAAAAATTTTCACCGGGGAGGGGATGATGTAATGACATGGCAAAGTCATTGACGTCGGCAAAACACACCAAAAGAAAGATTTACAACTAGTGTTTCCATCTGCTATCTAAACAAAGGTGGCAGTAATAAAAAGCAACCATTGGCCGCCAACAGACGCGGTCAATAAACAACAAAGCTCCTTTCATCAATACTTAATCAATAAGCAAGCACCGCTATAAGGTTGGCCACTGAACTGATCTGAATAAGGTCTTCAAACTACGAAGGTCGCACAAGGCCCCCACACTAAGACAGATGCCTTGGTGTGAGTGTGAACAACAATATATATATAAACTCTACCATATACGACAGAATTATTATATCAGCTACAACCAATCGAGCACGTCTATATACCCGAGCGGCAATTCACAGTTATATTCAAACTCATTATTAGTAGTGCATCTTAGTTAGTTATTTTAGTCCTTCTAATTTATCATCTTCTATTTATTATTAAGTATTTTATTATAGTTATTAGTTACCATTTATCACGTTTAAATTATTGTTAAAATACAGTTTATTTTTATATAAAAAACGTTTAATAATTCGAGCACTAACTTCCAAATCTCTCAAACTAACTTCCGCCCTCTTCAAGACATCTGCTACTCCAGGAATCACACATCAAACGATTCCATTACATCAAATATCTGATTCCATTACAATACTCAACTTCAGATTCCTCATAATCCTACTATCGCACATCCTTGCGCATCCTGCTCGCAAAAATAAACACACATAAAACTTAACTTAACTAAATCAAGCAAACATTTAAACTAATAATGAATAGATGAATTCGCTACTTACACAAATATTACCACAATTACACACTGAGAACTATCACAATTATAACCTACTATCTAATAGTAAATAAGACTACACAAACTGAAAATTATATATCTGTTTGCAAATGCAACAGTTATTTTTTTTGTACAATGTACAATTAGGCTAACAATTTTTATTCTACACGATGAACACCAACTAACTGCACGTATTTCCAAATGGAAATAACAAAAATATACACAAATATGCCTGCACATGCAGCAATTAATAAATTAGAGTTACAAATATTATTTCAAGATGGACAAGAAATGGACGCCAACTGGACTTATTCCAAATGGAAAACTCACAAACTGCACAAATTTCCAAAGGGAAATAAAATAACTACACGAGATTTCCAAAAGGAAATAAACTAACACCACAGCATTTCCAAAGGGAAATTGACTAACAACGCAACATTTCCAAATGGAAATTGAAAATACACTTAACACATAAAAACAAAACAAATCTTTAACTAAAATCTTAACAATTTATCTTAGTAATTAGCTCTCTTGTGTTTTAAAAACCTTATTCAACACCCTTCCTTCATTTTTTTTTTTATATCACCACACTAATAAATAGATTTTCGTGGTGCTATATATGCAATTTTTGAAATATTATGTCTAGTTTAATTATACTTATTCATTTAAATTTTACTGCTATACATTTATTATTTATTTATTTATTACTATAAATTTTTCTATAATGTATCTATATGTTAAATTGTTTTGAATTATTTAAGAATTTGTCGTTTATATAGAATCACTTCAAGAAAAACATATGCATTTTCGTTTATATAGAGTCTTATTAACAAAAACACATATATGCACATAGAGTCACTTCAAGAATTCAAGAAATTACATGCATTCCTACAGCACCATCACTCAGAAGCCTATATTGATCGCCTTGCCAGTTACTTCTTCATCAGCAACACTCGCCAAGCAGTGTTTGCCAATCAGCCAGAGTAACCAGAGTAACGCTCACCCACTCAAGCAGCGTTGGCTCGAGAAGAAGACGATCCATCACTAGAGCAACGCTCACACATTCAAGCAGCGTGTGCTCTAGAAGAAGATGCCTGTAGTCTACTGTACACACGACTACCTTGCAGAGGTTACACACACGCCTCTCGCCATACCAGAGGATAACCTTCAAGCCTCTACAACTCTAGATTACCTCAATCTAGGGCCGAAAAATTTCTCCAGGAAGGGGGATAATGTGATGGATGCAAGGAACATAAAAATATATTAATTTGAAAAAATCAAAAATATCAAGAATATGTGACAATTCCCTTGCAAAAGCGTACACGCAGGTAGAAGTTACAGATTGGAAAAGTTGATCAACCTTGATAGCATTGAACTACCCCCTTCTCGACACAGAGGAGGAACTGAACGAACAATCAGAAGACATTCCTTCAAGCCAGATTTGTTGTAGACACCAAGGAGAACACATCAGAACTGTACCAGTTTTAAGTTATAACATAAGAGTTTATTTCAGTTAAATTCATTATACTTATAAGCTTATTATTGTGATATTTTAAAGTAACTTAATTTCTCTTAGAGAATATATCTATTTTAAAAACAGTGGTGCTTTCTTGATTATTACTAATACTTCATCACAAACATACATACAAACCCTTTTACAAAACCGCTCGTGCTACTACAAACATACAACAACATCCACACCAATTACATTTCACTTGCGTTTGCTGACTATCAATAAAGCGCAAGGACAATCTTTGCAAGTGTGCAGTTTGAATTTAGAAAAAGAATGCTTCTCTCATGGGCAATAATTATATGTCTCATTCTGCAGAGTCGGTAAACCATCTGATCTTTATGTTTATGCAGAAAAAGGACAAACAAAAAATGTTCACTAGCTTTACAATAAAAAAACAATTTCAGTTAAAAACATTTTTTCTTTCTTTCCTTTCAGTTTACAGCAACGCAAAGTAGGGTATTAAATTGAATGATGTGTTTTCTCGCTGAATCTATGTAACTATCAAACATCTATTTACTGCCCTAATAATTAAAATCCGTCTGGGCCAGCTATACGGGGCCGCGTTTAACAAGTAGATAATAAAACCAATAATCGAATTGAGTTTTATTAATTTTCGAAATTAAAAATAACTTTCCCACATTCATATTATAAAATTTGTATTTCACGGAATGTTTGTTTAAAATGTAAATAGAGAATGAAAAATTAATAAATCTGAAATATTTTATGGCTTTAATAAAATGTTATTTACAGATGATTTAATAACAGTGTAATTGTAAAGTATTCCACCATCATTAAATTAACCACAGTTAAATCAACAGTGAAGCCCTCAAATATAAAATTTATCCTCCTGCTTCCTTTATAATATTATGTTTTAATAAACAAATCATACATTATAAATATTTATTGATATATTTATTGAACAAAGGAACATTATCTCAGGGGGCGCTTTTTGTTAAGCAATAACACAAATATTTCATTTAAAAATGATGACGTGTAATGTGAATCAAGTTAACAAAAGCAAAATTTCAATCAAATCTAATAAACCAACAAGTGTTAGTGTAACAGAAACATTGCTTTGAAGTGAACTCTCTACACGAACTTGGTGGATTTACTCTGACATAGGATGAAAACCTGAAACCGGTCAGGAACAAAAGGAATATGCATGCTGCGACGGCTAAAATACCAGACAAATTTAATAAATTTTATTTTTTACACTAGATACATCATCATTTAAACCCGCAACATGTCAAGAATTTCAATTTCTGTTATAATCTGCTATTCATGAGAAACATAACCTACTTTAAACCTTGTCATCAATAATATCAAAAAGAGTTCAGTTACCAGGAAGAAGACTAAAAGGAAATAGTCCCAAGACGTGCTGCACCAGGTTGGCATGCTGGCGACTTACATAGTAGATAACAAGAACATTTTACTCATATACAAATTTTACATCTACAAAATTGATTAAGATTATTTCAATTATAATAACTGCAGGCGTCATTTTCCCATCGTACTCTACACTAAAGGCAGAGTACCCTTTGTAATAATGGGTAGTGTTTTACAATAAAATATATTATGTTATGAAAAAATTAGGAATCGGTCAAAAAACAAACATTCAATTATAGCAACGTTTCGACAGAGTTTCCTATCTTTATCAAGGCTTTAATCTAGTGGAAAACCACAATGCATTCATAAAATAATTGTAAACTACAAAATAATAATAACAAAAATGCTTTGTTTATGTCTCTGGGCTGTAAAAAAAAAGCTGTAAATTTCAAAGTTACACTAAACATTTTTTCCCATATTTTCAGGACTATGTAAGTTTAATATTATTTTTATTCATAAAAAAATGTTCATTATTATTATTTTCTATTGTACAGTATTATTAATGCATTATGGTTCCTCATTGTATTGTATTTTAGATTTAAAGCCTTGATAAAGGGAGGAAACTCTGTGGAAACGTTTGGCATAATTGAATGTTTCTTTCTTGACCGATCATCACCAAAATTTCTTCATAATATAATACATCAACGGTCAACAAATACTTTTATAATAAAATATATTAACAAAATAATATATTTATTATATTTTCTTAATAGAGGTTCCATCTATAATTTGTTTTAGGACAGTTTCAAAATATTTTATAAAAGTAAACAGACCTGTTGGAAGGCCGGTGAAGGGGTGATTTAATTAAGATGGAAGCTAACAAACTGTGGGAAGCGTACTAGATTGCTATCCACCTCATTCCACCATATCAGGTTAGGCCCATTAACCATTAAATTAAAAACGCCTAATTGTATCTACTCATATAATATATATATATATTTCCCTGCTTTTACAGTGGAAGTTCTTCGACATAAGCGTTACGGGATAGTTATTCTTTCCAATATAATTATATGAAGCATATAAGCTTAAAAAAACCCTAGTTAGGATTTCCAATTTATCCATTTCGCCTAAGAAAAGACGAAACTGAAAATGCTGCAGTGTGAAATTTTTGTATTTTTCATATCAGAATTAAATTTAATAATTAGTCTCATTAATATAGTAGCTATTTCATTTATTCTGATCTATGGTGGTTGTAATAAAATAAAAATATAGCTGTAGAAACTACTGAAAAATATTATTAGTGATATTGAGACCAATAACAGGGAAGTTGATGCGCCGAAAAAAAAGAGTGTTCCTGAAGAAGGCAGTTAACGTATATTTATTTAAGTGCAATAGTTCACCTCTTACTTTATTTAGCCAACCAATAGAGTTTGCTTCTAGCTAACTACTTAATATAATATTTCTTTATTAATAAGAAATTCTTTTAACTTGACTGGTATAAATAAATCTTATGTATATCAACTATATTCTGCTTTAATTTTTTTTATAATCCAATAGCTTACCTGATAAATAACGCACCAGAAGAAGATTTACTGGAGTTAGTTTTCTTTTTTCAAAAGATAAAAAAGATAATATTGATTTTATAGTTGTTCATTAACAACATTTTTCTAATAACTTTATGTAATCGAATGGAAAAAATAATCCCATTAAGTAACAGGCAAAGATAGATTGTATAATTAGGCATTACATAAAATCTCTTTGCAAGTGACTTAGTGAACGGAAAGGGTGCATATGCAAGTTGGCATAGTAAAAGCGAAATTCCCTTGCCGGGTTGGAGGTGAGCGTACATTGGTGGAAGAGTAGTGAACTGATGGTAAGGAAGTAACAGGAGAGTGGGATGCAAATAATAACCTTGGGTAAAGTTTAATCGCATTATCTCCTCTCTTAGTTCCCATTATTGCTGTCAAAGATTAGGTCTTAAGGATTAACCAAGTCCTTGGATTTACACCGGTGAACATTAACTGCAGTTACCAAACAACCTGAGTCTTCATCCTACTCCTAAACCTCTATGTCCCTTGTCTTATGGTTCACTCACTTTAATGAGTGGTGAATTTGCATATACGTACACTGCTTGTGTGTTTGTGTGTGTGGGGGGGGAGGTGTATTCATAACTGCTCTCCATTTCTTCTTTAGTGCGATATCCGTCCAGCGACATATCTTATTAAATAGAATTAATTTTCTATCAGATATTTATTTAATCAACAATTACTATATACATATATGTATAAATTGACTTACAAGTTCAACAACTTTTTTACTTTATACGTATTTATTTTTGTAATTTGTGTATTTCAATGTTAATAATGAAATATCTACTTATGCTTTATTTAAGAGAAAGGATTAGCTCAGTAGTAGTGCGCTAGACTTCCACGCGAAGGTCCCGGGTTCAATTCTAGCAGTGCTGCCCTTAGATTTTTTCTTCCTAGGAGCCACTACAGCTCACTGCCTGGTGATGATAGGCAGTGCACTGAGAAGGCTTCGGGGGGGACGCAGTAAATCTTTCAGGTCGCAGTGCATTATCCCCTTTAACAATGTATCTAAGTATGTACACTTTATTTCCATCTTCGACTTTTTTCTTTGTTTGGGGTGGGGCTGGAGGGAAGCCTCAGGCGGTCTGATATATAATACTTAATATGACCTTTGGAGGTAAAGAGCTTGACATGCCTGATATTCAAGGGATGGCTGCCAAATCAAATTCACGCACTCTAGAAGAAAGTAACTGACATTAATTAAGCGTACATTAAATTGCAGAGAATTTAGCAATATTCTGTATCAGAAATCCAGTTGAAGGAAACAAATAAGTACATTATAAAACAGGAGAATTCTTATAAAGAATCTGGCAACCTGCCCAGGCAGCATGCTGGACAGAGTGGCGAATAGTAGATAGTTTTCTGATCCATCGCTTCAATTAATATTCCTGTAAATTTCCTAGGCTATTCCAAAAAAACTTCTTCAATATTTCTTCTTATATTTAAGGTCTTTAAACTGTTCTTATGGTATGGTAATTAAACTTGGTAATATGGTAGGCAAGATTCTGGGGGTTTCTATCTTCTAGAATATAATCGCTAAACTTTATCAAGTTATGAATTATTAGGTACCTCATAAACTTCTCTATAGAGAAATTGGGCATCTTGTCTGATTTATTATGGTTAAAAACCTTGATTTGTGATGTTTAAGCTGAAATTTCTCCAACACTTTGGTTTTTTTTCTTGTTTTTTTAATATAGTTATTTGTAAACAATGTGACTATTTTCAAAATTTTTCTAATTGATTTTAAGTAAAGTTTGTCCAAGAAAATTCATCGTTTAAAATAAACTGTTGAATTAAAATAAAAGTTCTATTAATGTTGTAATTGTCTCAACATATTTAAATAATATTTCTTATTGTACTATAGATTCTATAGGCTAAGAAATCTGTTGTGAAACCGTCACACAACTATTATTGCAATAATAATTGACATTGCCTTCAAACTTGCAACATTTACTAAATGTTAGTTGAGCTTGCGATGCGTATAAATATAGCATTTGGGATTACACTTGTTTCCTTAGGGGACATTGTAGACAGCGCCTTCTGTCTTAATCCCTTAACAAAGGTTTTAACAGCCGTTAAAATACAAACCACAAGTCACAGGTCCTTCCCCCAGAGCACTATCAATAATATCATTTCTTCTGGGCAAATATTTCCAATAAGAGTGATACATTTCTATATTGTACCAGTGAGCATACCAAACGCTCCATCCATGATCAATCATCAGGACGTCCCAGGATTTTTTTACTTGTTTTATTTAAAGAAATCCTGAGGGCTTATATTTGAATAGCAGCTTATAGAATTTTGTTAAGGTTCTCTGAACTTATTGATGGACAACGTGAATTCAAGACAGGCTATATAGATTATTCATTAAGAAATCAGATGACTAGGTTCCATGGCAGTACATTAGTAAAATGCTTATTATATTATAAATATTTAAATAATAAATATGTATTTACATAAATTTTCTAGTTTCTCCTTGAAAAAATGTATGAGAAGGACGCCATGCTTCCTAAAATTGGTCCTGCTTTAAATAACTTAAGGGAGCTCGGAGTCTATTATTCTTTAAATCTGCTTTTCTCTTATTTTTTTCTGTTTTTTTTTACCGTTAAGATAAAATGGTGTAAGAAACATTACGGAATGAGAAATTATATCAGTGAGAACAGATGAATAAGCGAATTTTTACTGTGAATGTCTATAAAAATCCAGGACAAGACAAAAACATACAATTTGATAAGCAATCCATGTTTATTGGAAGTAATACAGTGTTGTGGTGAACATGTTGTAAGGAGGGATGCAACTAGCACAACAGCAATTCATTGCATCAGCAATTCTTCGCTAGCCTCATTGTACCCGTATAGCTTTAGCTGGTCGGACTAGGCAAACACTTCCTCTAAAAGTACCCTTCCTAGCCTTGTGAATTCAGTATTCAACCAATGGCCAATGCCAGCGACATATGTACTAGCCCAAACAACTTTTTCTCTATTGTAACTTCTTTATTTTGTTTTATTTTTTCATTTTGTCCCTTCTCTTTATTTTTCAAAGTGCCTTTGTTTTTTATCTTTGAAAATATTCCTAAGAAAAAATGAAACATTTTAATAAATGTGTCGCTACATAGGTAACAATAATTCAAATTTAAATAATAATAACTTGCAGTAGGAAAAAATTTCTATATCAGCGTACAGAGAAAAAACATACTAAATTTACCGGTTGGATTGATCATTTCTATTGAAATTTGATGCTGATGCTTTCTTTTTCTATATTTTTTTATTAAAGTAAATTAAAACTAATAATCTCCCATTAAATTCATTAAATTAGTTATGGCAAAAGTTTGATTTCAATTAAAGTGCTAGGTAGATTAAATTAATAATCCTGCGAATTTAATTATCTAGTTCTAATAAAAGAATCTGAAGATAAAAAAATCTCCTATGAAGCACTAACAACCGTATTATCTTGTGGAAGAGCAAAGAGTAGCATGTCCGAAGGAAGAATAGGAACATCATACAGAAAAAAATATAAATAAAAAACGACACTGTAATACATGGCAAGGTCATAACAATGTCAAAACTTCACCACACATAAGAAAGAAAGAACAATTTATAACTAGTGGCGTAGCCGGCAGCTGTCTACAAGACAAGGCCGCGGCCAAACAAACAAAACCAAGGGTCAATAATACATCAAAGCAAGCAGCGATAAAGCTGGCCACTGACCTAAATCACTGGTCACCAAGGTCGCACACTAGGACAGATGTCTTTGTGTGAGTGTTGCTAACACTAATATATAAACTTCGCCCCATTGGAAGAGGGGATGATTATATGATTATACTTCAGTACGTCTTCAAGATCATTATACGAGCAGCAGTTTCCGCGTCCCCATACAGGTTTTATTTATACTAATTTCCTTAGTTGTGCATCTTAGTTCATTTATTTTAATCATTCTAAATTATTAGTTATTTATCTCCTATTTATTTCTAAGTATTTCTTGTTAATAGTTACCATTACTCACGTTTAAATTATTGCACAAATACAGTCTATTATTATAAATTCCGTGTTAATAATTCGAACACTAACTTCCAAAAATCTCTAAACTAACTTCCGCCCTCCTCAAGACATTTACTACATACCTCAAGAATCACAATAAATGATTCCACTACATCTGGTGGGATCAGATCATACGATAAACGATTCCACTACAACATGTTGGCTACTGTGAGATTTAGTGAGAAATATAAACTTCAGTCACGGCCATCCAAAAGTCTCTCTCTCGACAAACTAGCGATACCTATCAGTGGAAAATAAAAACACCAGTTAGTGCTGTGTTAGGCCCGGTGTATGGCCCGGGAGAGTGCTTGAACAGCAATGAGTGCGGAACACCAACATATGAACTCCGGACAATGGCCTAAGTGTAATGGGATCCGAAGAAAGCAGAAATATAAAAATTAATCAATCTGTTACTCGCTACCTAGGCCACACAAAGTGGAAGACCATATACAATATAATATACAGCCGAGCTAGCCTACAAAGGAGAGTTTTACACAATATAATGGATGTGAGTAGGAGAGAGAATTATAGAGAAGCGATTTCGAAGAAATAAACCAGAATATAAGCTGAGCACTGTGTAATGAGAGAACACTAAAACTGCAAAGTCTTTACAAGTATATAGAAGTTAGGTAGTGAGAGATACATAAAGAGATAGACTGACTGATGAGAAAGTTGCTGATTTCTCAACTGGTCATAAACTGTTGTAAAACTCTCCTTTGAGGCTAGCTCGGCTGTGTATATTTAGAATCTCACAACCTAGTCTGGTCTGGCCATTTTTGTGTTTCTCCGCTCTTTGGGTCTCATCACACTAAGTAACCGTAGCAGCAGACATTAGTTTCGTTCACAAGTGTTTTGCATAAGTCAGTTTAAGCAACTCCAGCATATAATAAATAATAGTTTTGTAAAACACTTAGGTATTCGGATGGAGACGGCGTCAGTGGTTTGTATAAACCGACATTTCCCACATATTACAATAGTGTATTAAGATCCGAAGAGAGGGATCCAAAGCAGAAAGAAAGAAAGAAAAATAAGTTTATTATGCCCTAGGACCTATGTCCCTTAAGAGCAAAAAAGAAATTTACATCTCGTAAAATATAATACAATAATCACTCTCTGATCTAATTAAAATAAAAAATAAAATAAAATAAAATAAATTTCCACCAATTATTTATATTAATATTACAATAAAACTATTTACAATAACTATATACAGATTTAAACTAAAATTAATACTACTAATAAATAAAAATAATAGAAATAATAATAATAACAATTAGTAAAAACTTAATTTCCCCTGAACTTTGCTAATAAAGAATTATAAAAATAAAATTTAAAACTAAAAAATGTGTTCTTGCTAGTCATGTCTGTAGGTAAGTCGTTCCATAGTTTACTAGCAGTAACGTTTTTAATGAATTTTGATATGTAGCAGTCCTGTAAGGTTGTATGCAAAGTCTAGAGCCAACAGTCCTTGTAGTTCGTAAGTCCAGTGCAGCTTTTACCGAAAACATGTCCGCGAGATATTTTGGTGTTTACAATTTGAGTATCAAATACATGAAATTGCCAGTACAATACTTTCTGCGGTACTCAACATTGAGCCAGTTTAAACTGTGAAAATGTGGAGTTATGTGGTCATCTTTTCTAACATTTAATATAAATCGCATGCAGGAGTTAAGTGTTCTTTGTAATTTTGAATTCAATTTGGAGGTTAAATCATTATAAACTATGCAACAATAATCAAAATACGGAAATATTAATGTACTGATGAACTGTTTAGTTTACATGTTTTTATGGAGTTTCAACTGGTACAAGGATTTATGAACACTTATGCAAATATTGCTAACATGGTCGTTCCATGATAAAGTGTTAGAAATTGTCAATCCCAAACATTTTGCAGTCACAATGTATGGTATATTTACATTGTTCACAATAATTTTGGGGATTAAGTCTAAATTAATTGCACCTATATATCTATTACTTCCAATAATCATTGCTTTGGTTTTAGAAATATTAAATGAAATAAAATTAGACTTTGTCCAATTAAGGATAGAATTTACATCAGACTTTACTCTGGCAATACCAGACTCCAATTCAGAGGGCAGACAGTGCAAATATATTTGTAAATCATCCGCATAAAGCATATGTTTACAGTATTTTATTACACTAGGCAGATCATTAATATATAAACAGAATAAAAGAGGCCCTAAAACAGAACCCTGTGGTACTCCAGAATTAATTGACTCCCAAGAAGATCTTTCCTCATTGCTACCAATCACTAACTGCCTTCGACTACAAAGATATGATTGAAACCATGACAAAGTAGAATCCGAAAAATTTAATAATTTTAATTTATGAAGTAAAAGTAAATGACAGACTGATTCAAAGGCTTTAGAGAAATCAAAAAGCACTGGAATAGTCACCATTCTTTTGTCAATGGCCAAACGAATATCATCTGTTATTTTCAACAGTACTGTTTGTGTACTGTGACCTTCCCGATAGCCAGACTGGAATAGATTTAATAAATTATTAGTTTTTAGATATTCTTTTATATGTTGGCAAACAATCCTTTCTAAAGGCTTAGAAACAGCAGGAAGTAAGGATATAGGTCTCAGGTCGTTTAAAGAAGAAGGAAGTTTAATTTTGGTCAGAGGACGAATATGAGATTGTTTCCATATTGACGGATATATTGAGTATGTTAAAGAAAAATTATAAAGCTCCAATAACTGAGATATAATAACAGACATTGATTTTTTTTAGGAAGTCTATAGGAATTCCATCAATACCCTTAGCGTTAGATTTGTTGTAAAAGAGATTAGCTAGAAGAGTATCAAGTGTTAATGTTTAAAATGTCTAAAGTGCAGTTTCAATGTTCTGATTAAATAGTTCCATCGTGGGTTACGAGGCAAGCATCTCCGAAATTCTAAGTCTATTAATGATAACAATAATTAATGATATTAAAGTTACAGTGTAAATTGTTAATGCCACATTTTAATGAGTAGATAAAACTCTAATGGAATAATTGTAAGGTACGGTGTAATTGTTAATACCATATATTAGTGAGCACATATAACGTTGAATGACTCATTGTATGAAAACAATATAAATGTAAAACAAAAGGGAAATGAATAAGTTTTTGTGTTCAGTGAATGAATTGGTTGTTTGATTTAGTTAAAAACGGGAAATAGCAGAGCATAGGATGAATATGTGTTTTCTCTTTACTTTGTGTGTGTTGTTAGGTATGTTGTGCGGTTAGTGAGTGAGTTTGAAGTAAAGACCTAGATGATACTTGATGTGTAAGGTTGAAGGTACATAGCGTATGAGTTTAATGATAATAAATGAAACTGAGCCGCCGCAACCACTTTTGTCGTGAGCACCCATTCATCAGTTGCCAAAGCTATAGAATGAAAGAGAACAAGGGTGAAAGTGTGCACCAAAACAAAAACAATGCCAACATTTCTCACCGGTTTGCAGACCTACAACTAAATCAAATTATGGTTCATAAAAAATTACACCTTATAAAACTTTTCTTTTTTTTTTTATTTAAGGCGTGTCAACATCTATGGTCATTGGCGCCCGGAGCCTTCTCAGAGTACTGCCGCCCTCCTGACAGTGTTCTCTGCTACAGACAACACTGTCTATCACCGAATAGTGAGCTGTAGAGGCTCCTAGGAAAAAAACATCTAAGGGTAGCACTGGACTGGAACCCAGGTCCTCCGTGTGGGAGTCCAGCGCGCTAATCACTGAGCTAATCCCTTCCCTAATTTACAGCGTGTGAATTCCGTCTAAATGTATCTAATACATTATCTCTACTATTGTATATAAAAATAGATTAGTTTACATTTAACTCTAGAAAATTGAAAGTTTTTCTTTCTTATATTAGCCAATAAGCTTTTCTCAAAGGTCTTATTAACTATTGCCCTCCAAAGTTCAGTATTTTATTCAATCAGAAATTTGAAATGATATGTAAATATTTTGCTGACATCTTATATTTATTCAGAAGCATTAACTTCATTCGAAGTGAAACTTTTTTTTAAATAGGTAATAGTGGTTATTTTTTTGTAACACTTCACTATTCAATTGAAAGATGACTTAGGATGATATCTCTTCATTAACGTGGCTTTCTGAAGAATGTTCGTGAATCGGGCATTCTGATCAATAAAATGATATTAAAAAATTATTCAAAAATTGTTAGCCTGTGTTAACGATAACAAAGTTCAGAGCTGAGGAGGAAAATATCTGATTTGGGACCCTTAATGAACTAAAATTATGAACATATATGGTCTCAGAGTAAAAAGCAAAGTAAAGTAATGCCTACTTTTTCCGGCGGGCTTAACGTCCAACTACCTATTACGTGTCGTTGACGGGGGCGGAAGCACCTACGTTACCATTAACATTTTCTAAATGACTATAAAATTTAGCAGTTATACGCGGGACTCGACTGGGGTACTCCCACTTTTAAGTCCATGCATAACCACTACACCAACACCCGCCTGCCCCGTGGTCTCAGAGTAGTTCAGAACAATTCGTCTTTCTGCTGCTTAAACACTTTTTTGCATTCTGTTTTACCTACAAGGAAAGAAGGCATGTTGTTATTTGAATGGAAGATTCTCCGGCGGTTTTATTATCCACTACTTTTGGAGATCCAAAATGTGTTTTGAGTTACACATTTACCTAATAAAGGCATAGATGCTATAAAATTTTGGTAGTTGGGATCCTTCCAAAAGCCTAGCGAGACAGGAGACCGAAAAAGTCATAAAGAGAATAATAATTGACAGCTGAGTGGATATGAAGAATTAAAATTGATCTGTTTTTTTTAAAGCGGAGAGAAGCACAAAAAGGACGATCTAGTTACTCGCTATCTAGGCCAGACTAGGGTGGGAGACCCTTGTATATAAACAGCCGAGCTAGCCCTATAAGGGACAGTTTTTACAACAGTTTACGACTAGTCAACAACGAGTCAGCAACCTTCTACTACCTTTTTCATCACTCACTCTATATCTCTCGCTACGTAACTTCTATATAATTGTAAAGTCATTGCAGTTTTGTAAGTTCATTTCATTATACATGCTCAGCATATATTCTAGTTTATTTCATCTTATAGCCCCATTCTCTCTAATTTCTCTCTCCTTCTCACATCCATTATAGTTTTGACAGAAAAAGTAAAGTAACACTTTTGTCAGGCAGGCTTTACTACCGACAGATTCCATGGACGGAGGCGGGTGGCAAATATCCTTTTTACATATAATTACTATATTAATACATGAAACAAAATCCAAAGCCGAGACCTAGGAATCGAACCCAAGGCCACCATACACCTGAGCTATGCGATTCGCGCCACTAATAACTGTATTTAGGTATAACCAACGGTTCCGGCATAAAATATTTTGGTCAAAATTCAAGACCAAATTGTAATTTTTGCTGAGTGATTTTTTTGTTTCAGTTTTTCCAATTTTCTGAAAACATTTTAATGATTTTCTTGAGTCATCTTAAGGCTTTGACACATAGGACGCGATCTGTCACGACGGACAGCGATCTCAGAACGCCGCGATCCGACGATATTGCTGTATGTTGCAACATTGCATCATCCGTGTCACACACGAGGCGATCTATCTCAGCGACACAGTCTTGACCGCCGTAGTAGGCGAGCTGGTTGTACTAAATAACAAAAATTGTCGCGCGGTCTGGGCGATCGGCATCAGTTTTCCAATGAAATAAATAACTCCGTTCAAACTGTGCGAGTATATATTTTGTATTAATTTACCCCAAACAAACGGCCAATCTTTCCCTTGTTTTAATAGGTCTCCTCCAGTTCGTGGTGATTTTTTTTAGTCAGTTTTAGATCAGTTCGTTTTTTGTTTCTTTTTAATTTAAGGCGCATCAACATCTGTGGTCATTGGCGCCCCGAGCCTCCTCAGTGCACTACCGGCCTCCGGACAGTGCTCTCTCGTTACAGACAACACTGCCCATCACCGGACAGAGCTGTAGACGCTCCTAGGAAGTAAAAAATCCAACGGTAGCACCGCTGAACTCGAACCGGGTTCCTCCGCGTGAGAGTCCAGTACACTAACCACTTAGTATTCCCTTCCTATTATCTAGTTCCCCGAAACTTTGTCTTGACATACGGAAATATACAAAAAATCTGTATTCATGTGACTGCAGTTCCCTACAGAGACGGTGGTATTCACAAAGTTCTTCTCTTTTTTCATATTGGGTGCAGCCAATATCGTCTATTTCTTCTGGTGCACCGTAGTGCTAGAAGAAGCAGGAGTTTCTCCTCATCAGAACTACTCATTTTCCCCCCAAAAATCGGCAAAACAGTAGAACTAGTGCAAAACAATACTGCGACCCTGCTCTGCGAGCAACACAGCACTAGATCGCTTACACAGATCTCGCTTTTTATGTGGCGTAGCCAGAATGTTGCTGACCGCCGAAAAGATCGCGTCCTGTGTGTCAAAGCCTTTATAGTGTCACTTTTATTTGCAGCATTTTTTACTAGGAATAATTGATTTCTAGGCGGTGCCTGAGCAGCCCTAGGCTCCCTCTAAAGGCTATTTCAAAATATTGTGGGATTCTATTGACAAAATATTGTGGGATGGCAGTTCAATCTGTTTAAATATTACCATTCTGATGATGGGCAGACGTCCCAAACCAGTAGATGATCGAAAATGTTGCAGACTCTATCATGGAATATAACTGATAAGAGAAAGATGAGAATTTTCGTAAGAGAAAGTGGCTCATTCAGTGTGTTTTATTTTTATATTCTCTTATTCGTAGTAAGAGGAAATATAACGATTGTGCCAGATTATATTTTTGTGTTATACTGTATTTGTTTGAAGACAATTTATAAATTTTTGTGTTTTATATGGGCCGAAGTGTTATCTTGTTACAAGATGGTAATAAAAAGAACCTTATTTCAGCCAAGTTAATCGTAAGGATATAGTATTATCGCTAGAAACGTAAGGATATATACTAAAATCTGTGAATCACCACATATGTGAAAAGGAAAGAAATAAAATTAAGCTTGGCTGAAATAAGGTTCTTTTTATTACCATCTTATAAATTAGAATTAAAATAATTGTAATAAGAAGATAGCATATAAGAGATTCATACGTTATTTCCAATTTCTCTTAATCCTGGGTAAAGAGGAAGTATTGTGATCGTATCAAAATTTCGAAATTGAATCCACCGGAAATACATATTTTGACGTATCATGAATACAAAAAAAAAAATACAATAAAATGTTTTTAGTCCATAGTTTATATTCTGTGCGAGTGTGTTTGTGTGTGATGTCTCAAAGACAAAAATATCATAGGAAGCTGCTCAAACGTTGCTATTCGTTATCAACGCATCAGATACGAAGGTTCCGGATAAAATCCATCAACCAGAAGTGCGACTTTTTATGGAATGTTTCTATTAGTTTTAAGAGCGATAACAGCTCCAATGATTTTCATTAAACTTCGTATATTATCTACTTCTTAAATACCTCTTTTCAATTTTATTTGAAACCTTTTCCTAGGATCACAATATATCGTTCTACCACATATGTAATATTAAAACATATTGTTGCGCTACAAGATTTCCAAATTTGAAGAAAATCAGATAAGTGCGACTTTACGAAAGAGGTTTTTAAATTTTTTGGAATTTTCTTGAAACCGACTGCAATTTCTCTAAATGTACAGGTATAAATAAACCTATCACTTGATTTGTAACTTTTGTCCAATGGAAATGAATTTTAGGTAGTTCTGCGGAATTTGAGGCGTAAATATAAAATATTATGTGGAATCGATTCTTTGAAAATTTTGTGAAATTTTCACATCAAATTTTGTATATTAAATATTAAAAACAAAAAAACAAAAGTTTTTGGCGCTCAATATTTTTAAGCTACTCTATTTCCCTTCCTCCTTGTGGCTTTTCTTTAAAAAATTTCAATGTACTTATATCTGTAAAAGATCCATACTTCGAAACTATAGCAAATCATAGTGCGAATAAAGTTTAATACTTTTTTTTTAATTTCTTTACTTATATAGTTTTGTGAATTGTGAATTGAAAGACTATTTGTAGCAAGCAAAACAATCCATATTTCTTATCCTCCTTCTTATCATGCTCGAAATATAGAGAAATCTCTATCATCCCTTACGTGTACACAAATATGTCTGGTATTTTGTCCGTCATATTTCTTATATTCCTGGCCAGTTTCGGATTTTCATCCGACCGTCAGAGCAAATTTATTAAGTATTTGTAGAGAGTTCACTTCAACGCAATGTTCCTGTTACACTCGACACTTGTTGGTTGGAATTAGTTGGGTATAACAACACAAATATGTGTTGTTATAAAATCTGTGTCCTCTGTCATTAAATTTAAATAATTATTCTATTATCTTCTATTATTTTACTATCATTGCTTTGCGAAAAAATACCGTGTCGCTTCTGCAATCTGATAACTGTTCAGAATTTAATCTTGAAATACTTCCCGTGAGGACTAGGGACATTTTTTTCTAACAATCAACAAGAACATATACATTTAATTGACTATATATATATCAAATATCATATAATCAAATATATTGTCCGATATTTGAAATGGGGATGGCTGCTGATCATAAAACGAACGAAAATAAAATCCATTAATTCGCTTATTAACACAAAAAATCTGTTACAAATTCTAAACAACCGTGTGGTTCAAATGAGCAATGTAGAATTTGTAGTCACACATGTGTTAGAGAATCTGCCCTTCAGCAGAACCTTGAAAGATCTTCAATAGGGCGATAGCTAAACAAAACATTGATGTAGGAACATACGTGGAACCTTGAAAAAAATGAGAAAATTAGTAATAGCTACACAAAGCAATGACAGGACATGTGATGTAAAGATATGAATGACAAACCCCTTGGACAAATATAAAAGGGTGTAGCTGGTCTTTAGATGGTTTTTGTCCATTGTTTGTCTACCAAGGTTTGTCAATCGCTATGGAGCGTGAAAGTGTAATGACAAAACTGCTTAAACAAATAGTAGGTTCGAATTCTCAAAGAAATTTAACTTTCCAACTAAAATTAATTGCATTAGTAAATGCTATTAATAATTGTATAAGAAATACACATGAATGGTTGGTAATATTACCAATTTAGCTTCAAATAAATATTGAATCAAATAGTCATTGCTGCAGGTTGAAATTTGATGTTAATTCCACAAAATATCTTTGTAAAAAGTAAAGTAATGTAACGCCTATTTTTCAGGCGGACAAACGTCGAACTACCAATTAGGTGTCGTAGATGGAGGCGGAAGCACCTACTTTACCATTAACATTTTTTAAATGAATATAAGATTTAATAGTTATACCGGAACTCGAACTTGGGATCTCCTGCTTATAAGTTCATGCTCATAACCACTACACTAACACCCACTCAACTGTATTGATTCAAGTTCAGTTGAATAAATAATCAACCATGAGTGATTGAAATATAAAAGCTTTATTTTTTTTTAATATTCATTATTTTTTTTTTAATTTAAGACGCGTCAACATCTATGGTCATTGACGACCGAAACCTTCTCAGAGCCACTGCTGGCCTCCAGACAGTGTTGTCTCGTTACAGACAACACTACTATCACCGACAGTGAGTAGCTATAGAGTCTCCTAGGAAGAGAAAATCTAAGGCAACACAGCTGGACTCGAATCCGAGAACTCCGCGTGAGAGTCCAGTACGCTTACCGCTGATCTAATCCCTTCCCTAGGTTGAGGCTTTATTAAATTAAAAGATAGGTGTAATCAGCAATTTTAACAAAAAGTTGTGCAGAGAGTAGACAATGCTATCGGAATCGTAATGGCATACTGTATATATTGTAACTAGAAGTTGTATCACGATGAAATTGTACACGCATGCGCATACACTTAACACAGGAAATGGTCATGGTCTTCTCATTGGTTGTTGATGACATCACCTAGTAAGTAGCAGAAGTGAATCGATGGAAGTATTGATCAATTATGGTTTTTTAAACTAATTACGAGATATCTGTGTATACAAAAACTAGAAAAAACTTATAATTTATGAAGTTGAACCAAATAATGAATTATCTAAAAATTAAGAGATTCTCCAACCTGGCTGATAAACGAAAACTAGCTCTAGACATAGAGGATAGGAAATCGACGAACTTCGAAAATCCGTAAGAAACAAAAAAAAAAAAAAATTCCGTAAATAAAATATACATATATATTTAACAAATGTCAATTTTAAAAGCGGAGATCAGTCAAACTGAAGTCTTCGAACATGATGTTCTTTACAAATCCGAAGAAGATAATTAATTCATTATGCCAAACAATTAGATATTATTGAATAATAAAAATAAATTCTAATGCATATTTCATGTAAATAAGATTTGAATTTCCCTCTTCGATTAATCTGAAAACTGTTTTTTTTTTTTTTGGATTAAACTAATACATGACTAAGATTTTATGTTTGTATTTGAGGGATAAACAAGGTACTGGTAAAAGTTATGCCAACAATTAATATTGATAACTTGGAAACATTTGTTATTGATGAATATAAGATTTACTTTATTGAGCGTTAAATTCGATACTACTGCTATGTTGTTACCCATACACAGGGGAAACTTAAGTAACGCTCGATTAAAGATAATCCGTCCAGTCAGTGTGCTATCACACATAGTCTAAAGGTTACCCTTCTGTATTGTCAAATAAATCCAGTTATGAAAGCTTATAATGATTTATTGGCTCATATATTATATGAGATATATATATAATTTATAATATTGTAAAATCAAATCGAATGTGTCTTTTTGTTTCTGTTTTCAAATTCAATGAAGTTTTATTATAATTGATCATTTAAATTTACACTAGTAATTTGTAGGGTTGGTAAATATTTTAGAATTAACTTATGCACCAATGAGGACTTCTTCACCGCTTTCAGAAATGGTGGTTTATGCACTCTTCACCACAGGGATGAATGAAGGCTAAGGAGATTATCTTCATAATAGCTAGGGAAGGTATCAGAAGAGGAGATTGTATTAGTAAGAAGAAGTGGTTATCCTTGTTTGCTGGACTCCCTCTCTGGAAATACCCTAGGGATGGGATTACTAAAAAGGACAGCTGTAATTACAAATTTTCCAGGAAGGTGAGAACTAAAAGTGAGTGAATGAGTGAATCCGCTCTGTCTAGTATTGGCATTGTTTGGTATCAGCCGTTGGTTTGGGAATTTCTGAGAGGATTGAAGCCGGAGTGTTTGGACCAAGAAATTTATGGGAAAATTTCCCCAGCGTCTTCCAGGCTGAAATTCTCGCAATTAGAATATATCTTCCAGTTCCATCTCGTCAACAAGATTTTCATGAAATAACAGTAAGAAGTTTTTGACAACAGTTAGCAAGACCGGATTAAAGCACTATGTCACTGTGAGCAATTCGAAAATGGTATGCCTGGACAAACCCAACGATTTGGGAAGAAATAATTTGGATACCAGGTTATTTTGAGAATTCGCGACATCCTGGCCAGGAAGGCCTGTAAACCCCCTTCATTTGGCCACAACCCATTTGTGCAATATGCAAATCATATAGAACTTTTTTAAGGAAGCTCAGAAACTAGAAGGAATTAAATAGGGGGTATTGCTCTGTAAACGTCCCAAAAGAGAGGAATAGGCTAATAGTAATGTGAGAGAAGAAAATAACAGTAATTAATTCTGTTCTCTAGTCTAGTCTAGGTGACTGACAGAGTAATGGGAGAGGGAAGAAACCTTTCGGATGAAAATTACTTTAGAAAATAGAATTATGGACACAAACGAAATATATTTAATTGTTAATTTTCTAAATAAATGTATTAAGGTTTTAATGTATTAAATTTATTTTCCCCTCAGTTTAGGAAATTGAATTTTCCAGACCTATGAGCTGGAGATCCCTGGTTCAGTCCCCAGTAGTAAACAATAAACTATTTTTTCCATTTTGTTTTTCTCTCTTCTTTCCTTTTTTTATCCATTTTCATTTTATTTATTATTTATTAATATTTTAATTTTACATTATTGCGGTTTTTCACCTAGATGTTTATTATATTTGCAATTCCACGATCAGTCCCTATTGTCATTCGCGCCATGTCCCGATGTCTATGACTATCTTTCAATTCTGAGCCGCAAATCGTTCAAACGTCCTCTTCAGTTAAAGGAAAAAGAAGACAAATATTCTAGGTCAACTTCTTATCTATGATCATCATTGAGAGCCCGGGTTAGCTGCTGTTAAATATCCCTTAAAGCTTTAAGCGAGAATGATTACCTTGTCAGGGAACTCAACGTCCCCAACAGCTATATGATTACCTTGATTTAAAAACTTTTAGAGAAGTGTGTATTGTGCTGGAGTGGTTACGTTATATTACTCCGATGATAACTCGCAGAGCCACCAAATTCTCTGAGAAGTGGTTAATTCATTTCTCTCTCTATAGATCCATTATATTATTAATATTATTCCATTGAAATAATTACTATCTATTATAGTAAAATAAGAGTCACGTAATATTTTCCTAATCTAAATATTAATAGATTAAAAATTAGTTCCATATAAATAGTTTATTATATAATTTATATCCCCCCCCCCCCCAATAAAGAATGAGTGCAATAAAAGGATTTAAAAAATTTAAAACTGATCTCTATAAGAGCAGCTTTAATTAATGGGATATATACATCTTTAAGAATTCCATTAAAATATAATAACTGACTGAGAATTAAGTTGTCCCGCCTTTTACTTTACGACAAAACTTAAAAGGTTCGAAACATAGATGTTTTAAAAAGAGCGAGTTTGATGACAAAACTTTCTTTCTAAAGGAAAATACTTTTTAGAGAGAATGTTGTGGGATAAGAAAAAAATATAGAAGAAGGCATGACGTAGGGATGAGGAATAGTGGGGAGTTGTGTAGTGTAAAAAAAAAAATACGAAGAGTTTTTAGGCTGAACTTTAATTAGTTGAAAAGTTCTAGAATGAAGAGTTGTAAGAAGCATATTAGAAGAAGGGCGAGTCTATGTTCAGAATAAAAAAAAAAAAAGGAAGCATTTGGAAAGAAATGTAATCATCGGAATTGAAGATTGACTAAAATGAAACTAGATGTCTCTGCGAAACCTCTTTCATTTTAGAATCTATTTTATTTACTTTTTAGAGTTGGTCTTAACATTAGAAAAATCTATTGTAAGTAATTATCCTATTCACGGAGTTTTACGTGATTTCTCTATCAATGGACACTACAAATACATAGGTAACACACACACAAACATATACGTCTTCCTAGGATCATTACGTCGTATATATAAAAAAAAATATATATATAATATTACTTTTCCTCTGTTCTCATTTTTACTTTCTCTTACTCCTGGTAAGAGAAACTATTGCAATCGTGTCGAACAATCAAAATTGAATTTTCACAGGAAATGTATGATTTGAGGTCCTTGAGTAATAAAAAAAGGAGAAGTTATGGCGAATACGTACGCGAATGTGTGTTTGTGTGTTTTAAATGAATCATATCAGAAATGAAAAATTGCAATCTGTGACGTCAAATTTCGAATGGAATTTTGGGAAACGTTTGCTATTATTGCTAACTTTTCGTAGAATATTCATTGTAATGTATGACGTTTGTAATAAAAAAAACAACCAACAAATGTGAATGTAACAGAATCATTACGTTGACATGAACTCTCTACACGAATATGGTAAATTTGCTCTGATGATGTATGAAAATCCGAAACCGGTCAGGAACAAAATAAATATGCATGCTACGACGTATAAAATACCAGATGTTACCCAGCATTACGGACCCATCCAACATTGCTGAACCCATATTCAGCATTCCTGAATGTTTTGATGATATTGTGACTTATACTTAGAAAGGGATTCACGTATTTTAAATATTTATGACCAGGTAGATAGTCGCTATCTATTAAAGAAGATATTTTTCCTTGACATTCTTGCAACTCTTTTTATCTGTGCCTCTTCCACCGATTAGGTAGTTCCTTGCGACCTATTAAACAAGCATACCTCCTTAGGATCGGTTTGTCGCCATCAAACCAATCAATTCCTTATTCTTTCCAATCGACCAGGTAGTTTGTCACTATCTGTCAATCAAGCCTTCTTTCTTCCTAGGATCGATTGCCACATTCGAGATTTATCGAGAGTAGTTATACCAGTATTACAAAGCAAAGGACTCACACACCATTCACACATTGAGTAGCGTATTAGTTAGATAAGTAGCTGGCATCCCTTTTATTGCTATTTTAAAGGACATTATTTCTAGGGATTGAATGATATTGGGGTTTTAATGGATCTGCCATAAGAGGTACAAATGTGTTTCATTGACACATTGACATTTCAGTCAACATGACGCCGTTTAAAGATATATATGTTATTTAAAATGGATGGTATGCAGACAAAAAGATAAAATAGATTGATACATCCTAACTATGTATTCGATATCATACTTAATCTGATTGAGAGAAATATCCTTTTTAAATAAGGTTTAAATAACTGACAGGGTGCTCTACTTTTCACTGTTCGGTGGTAACAAATGGCAATATAAGGTGAATCAACAACTGTATCTGCCTGACCTCCTCTTTTGACCCATAGCAAACTTTAAAACAACAATGTCAAACATACGTAAGAGGCTGGGCAGAGGATTAGAAGAACTGAGAAACCAAGAAGCGTTTGATTTACAGGTGCAAGCCCTCCTTCTTCAAATCCCCCCCCCCCCCAAAATCAGTTGTAAAACACTCACACTACTTTATCTTATTGCAGTTTATATAGTTGCAATTGATTAATTCCTCTCAACTATATAATTACTAGATATTTAGTAGTTTTTAACACTTTCTAAAACAGTAAAGCATAACCAACCTCTTTCCCTCATAATACCCCTTAAATGAATTTTTTCTGTTTATTTTGAAACAAAAAAATGGTATCTGTATGTTTAGTTAGTGTAACAAATTTAATGGAGAAAACACGATGTTTTTATGTAGAAAATCTTTCATTAATATCGTACATTTCGGTGAACCGATTTCTTCAAACTCGGAATTTTGGCAACCAATATAATTCTGATTTATATTATATGTACGATAGAATCGTATTGTAAATTAAGATAGCACTTTAGAGGAAAGCATAACCGTATTCCTTCCTCAAAACCCTCTTAACTGAATATATCCGGCGAAATGTTTCAAAAAATACTTGTAGTTAATATACAAATTTAAAGAAAATCAATAGAGTCGCCCACCCTTGCGGGTTGACTAGTTTTGTCCAAAACCTTATTGTCAGGTTTCCTGGTGGAACTTAAACGAAATGTCAAGTTTAAGCTTTCTGCGATTTTCCGGTTTTTGAATTATGCTGACCCTTTCCTCAAACACTCATTATACTCTATTTCCCGTGAATATATTCGATACCGAAAATTTTTTCACCATTGCAATACTTCCTCTTACAAAAGTAAGAGAAATTAATAAGAGCAATTTTCTCTTTTATCCAAATAGTTCGTACGATACTGATATTCGTCACAAAAATGATGTTTATAAATGCAGTGTATAAAATCAATTTGAGACACAGTTTGGTGCGCACTTATTTAAAAAAACCACGGGCATGTAAGAAGTGAAAAAGTAAGTAAGGTCCACTATTCTTGCGGGCTTTACTTCCAGCTATTGATTAGGTGTCATGGTTGGAGATGGTTTGCCGACTTACTTTAATATATTACACACACAATACATTTTATAAACCTAAGGTAATAGAACCCCTTCCATGTTAGACCACAACATAGCAGTCACACCTGTATCCATCCTACTCTCACTGAGTCCAGGGCCCCACACGCCAATAGGCACAACCGAACTCTTCACTCCTCTAGTGGTCCTCACCAGAAACCACATTTCTTGAAAGAGAAATAATTTTACAAAAAGAATAGTGCAAAAAAACACTTGTTTTTATAATATTTATTCGCTATATAAAAACAGAGCCACTGCTATATTGCTTTTAGCCACCATTTGAAATATTTTTTAATCCCGTAGCCGCGAAGATTGATATTCACAACAATATATATATATATATAAAAGTATGGTTTAATCGGATTCGTTTCAGAAGAAATATTAATACTATGGAGTTATATTGAAGGTGAAGACAATCCGGTAAAGGATTTTAATCATTAATATCTGCTTTCTCTTACTGCTAGTAGTGTAATTTCTCTTACCAGATTATCTTAATTGATTTCTCATTTGAAAAACGTTTTCTGAATGGGAAGCATAAATTTGCAAATGATCTTTGTTAATGTGTATTTCTTTTTATGTGATAGTGTTATGTTTTGTTAGTAGTTTATTGAACACTGTATGTTTGTGTTTTATGTGAATTGTATTGTGTAAAAAAAAAAAAAAAATCTGGTGTGAAACACACTCACACAACTTTCTCTTACTCCAGTTCAAAATTGAAATTAAAAATTTCGAAGTTAGTGAAATTTGTCGAAAGCTGAAAATCTATTCAGTAAAAGCGCACTTTTGATTTACTAATTTTCTTGAAACACAGAATTTTGCCCACCTATTTGTTTCTAATTAATTTTGTTTGGATGGTAAAATTGTATAATCAACTGCGATAGCACATTAGTGGAAAACATAACCCCACGCCTCCCCCAAAATATCCTTAAATGAATTTTCCCGGAGAAATGTTTCAATAAAAGTTGTAGTAGCTCTTTTGTATGTATACTTGATATACCATGTTTCAAGAAAATCTTCTGCACGATTTTTGAGGAAATTGCAAGAAAGTCAAAAACCAACTAGTAAAGTGGTACTTTTGGTTGAGGAATTTTGACATATGATCCACTGTCAGATCCCATGGCGATACCTAAACGGAATATCAAGTTTGAACTTTCTACGATTTTTCATTTTTGAACTGTGCTTATCACATACACACACAAACACAGACCATTTTCTAAAAACCACTTTATTAGACTCAGTGGACCTCAAAACAGATGTTTCCGGTGAAAACTCGAGATCAAAAATTTGGCGTGATTACAATACTTCCTCTTACTAAGAGTAAGAGAAAGTAATAGTAACATGAAAATGAAACTTGATATTCTGTTTAGTATCAAAAGGAGATCCGTCGTGAATATGTTAATAATCCACTTAGATCTTCGGATTCAGACCGTCTCAACGGTTTCTTATAAACCGACCTTTTGCTTATATTTCACTAGGCTTCTATAGGGTAGTACCGCGTAAAAATGACAACAACACTTCCCTGAAGTTTTAGAGGCGATAATACCTTGAAAAGCGTTTTGTAATGTGGGCAAAACGTCGGCTTGGCGAGCTCATGCGGCCAGCTCATTATAGGACGAGTGTGGCTAGTCTAGACTAAATGCAATATAGTCTGAATTAGTTAGTACTTCTTGTCACCGAGAGCAGGTGGAACAAGGGTCATCGATGGACTGACTGCTAGAGCATATAGAGAGTATGGATTATTGTGATTCGGTTGCATACGCTGACGACCTCGCAATAGTCGTCCATGGTGATTCTCGTCAGGAGCTAGAAGAGCGTGCTAGTCTGTTGTAACCCGAATAGAATTGGTGTCAAGGGGAGAAGCTGCAGATTTCGTTCGAGAAGTCTAAAGTGATGCTAATGAAAGGCAAAACTTCATCCAACTCGTCCTCCCTGGATTAGGGTGGACGATCACAGAATAGTCCACGTGACCCAGTTTGAGTACCTGGGCGTGCTGCTGGATTGGAAGCTTTCTAATCTGGATTGGATAAGCCCCATAACCAGTGGGTAGCCTCCAGATGTCTCAACTTGAACCAGGGAATAAAAAGAGTAGCCCGTGGTGAGTGGGGGCTGAAGACTGGTGTGGCCTTAACATTTTACAGGGGCGTAATAGAGAATGTCGCAGCTTACGCAGCTGCCTGTAGTGCGGATAAGCTTGCCATGCAGCCGTAAAGCGGCACTCTGTTGCGAATGCAAAGAGCCATTTTGTGCTCAGTAACAAGGGCCTATGCGACATCATCCACGGCCTCCTTACCGGTAGTCGCTGGTGTGTTGCCGCTTGATCTCCTTGTAGAGATGAGAGCCCTTACCCATAAGTATAAAAAAGGGGTAATGATTGTTCTTGATGGTGAGGAACTGCCCAGACAGACGCCTCCTGCTCTTGCAAAGAAATAGATCCTAGAGTACGAGATTGTGAAGTGGCAAAGACGCTGGGATGAAGCAAAGACGGAGAATCGCATATGAGTTCTTCCCTAATTTGCATCACAACTGTCGATTCGATGGCTGGAGCTATCCCCAACCGTAACGCAATAGTCTGGGGGCCATGGGCAGTTCAATTCTAAGCTCCACGAGCTGGGATTGAAAAATTCCCCGAATTGCGAATGCGGTGAACGGGATACAAGTGCATCACGTACTCTTCCGGTGTCCTCTCCTCGACGAGGCAAGAATCCACATGGAATTCAAGCTTATCAGCTAATCAGGAGGGGAGAGAACTAGCCGGGAGATTGTAAAGAGTTAATAAGAGGTGCTAACTATTTTAAAGACGGTTTGTGCGCTATGCGCTAGGTACGGTGGCTAAGAGTGTGCTCTAATTTTGAATTTTGAATTGTCACCGAGTGCAGTATGCTGATTTGTGCGCATTGATTCCAGGATGTGCTCTGGTGGTTTGTCTTTGCACAGCATGATTTTGTTGGTGTTCAGAATATGATAATAAATTTGTAGCAAGTGTATAGCAAGTTTGAGTAGGCTTGGAATATGCGTATACGATTAATAAGACTTGAACTAAAAAGACTTTACAAACTTCTCTCGAGACTACTTGGCCGATGCTCTAAACTTTCCCTTAAAAACAAAAGGGAAACACTACTATTATGAAAGATCTATAACACTATTATAAATCCCCTCTGAACATACGGATGCAAGGTCTGTGGTTCAACTAAGCATTCCAACACGTATCGCATTCAATCTTTTAAATCGAAAACCCTCAGAAGAATTACCAATACCCCGTTCTATGTTTCCAACCTAACCCTTTACACTGACGTCAAAATCCCTTTTGTCCATCAGTTAATAAAAGCACGTTACAAAAAATGTCCATGACTTTACATCCAACTCTTTTTCTAACCCTTTAGTCCAAAAACTCTCTCCCCTTACTATCCCAAAAAGCCCTCCCAGGAGACTGAAGCGTGGCCCGAGACCACCTAACCTCATGTTAGCATTTTCTGACAGCCAATATAAAGTAATAAATAGGGAGTACCTCCACTGGGAGGCCTCTCCCAACAAGTCTTTCACGTCCTTTTTAAGTCACTACCATCATATTCACTTATACGATCTGTATAGTTGTGAATTTCTTAATAAAATAATAATAATAATAATAACAATAATAAACTTCCGAGCATATTTATGTAGTTGTGTTTTATGCCGTTCTAATGTGATTCATTTGAAACTATGATTAATAACAATGTAGCCATGTACCAACAAGGTAGTCACAACCAACATTTAAAAATATAAAATCTGATTTTTATATAATGCTTACTAGGATAGATTTATTGCCAGTACTAGAAGAGTAGAGTTAGAGTAAAGTTGCCATGGTACTAGAAAAATCTCATAGTTGAAGGCCACATTTAAATGTATATATATATATATATATATATATCTAAATGTGGGTTGGTTGATTCTGAAGAAGAGAAATCATGTAAATCCATTTTCGCGTGGTTGATTTCTTCACTCAAGCGTTATACAGATAAATGCCTGCCCGTTTACAAAGGCATGTCTACCTCATGAAAGTGGTTCTGATATATATATTTTTTTTTCTAGTGTTACTTGTATTTTGCAATGGTCAAAATTTCTGCACTTTATTTTAAAAAATAAAGAATGTTTCAGTAAATGTTGTAATTGGTTCTTTTAACCTGAAATAAGTAGCTTGTCATTTAATTTTTATAATAATTTTTGTTGGTTACAAGAAAAATAAGTATTTAGCCAATTCTGAAATAATTACAGTTAGAAAAACGTAGTGAACAACACAACAAAAAGAATATTGTATTGACTGGAGATATTTATGAGGGTCTGAAAGGATTGGAATCTGCAGGGGAAATAGAGAGCGTATCTGATGAAAAAAAAAGAATAAGGAAAGGGCAATTGAAGAAACCCGATTTTCTTGGTGCCCATTAAGAGATTAATTTTTTTAAGGAATGCACAGAACTAGTATATACTGGGGAAATAATTTTGGTTTCCATATAAGAAATAGTTTTTTCCATTTGGATACCCTGATATTTTCAATTACGTATAACTTGAAATTTAGCTTAAAGTTTCTAACATTTATCTTCTCTGTTATCTAACATTTTTATCCTCTCAAACTTGTATAACATATATATTTAATATAGTCCAATTAATTAATACAGTATTATTAATCTATAAATATATAAAATTTACAAAATTTTATTGGTTGATTAAATTATAAGTTTATTAGAAAGTTAAAAATTAGGATTATAATAAAAATAAAAATAAATTTATTTGTTGACGGTTGATGAAATTATGTTATGAAGAAATTTATCGTGAGAATTGGTGAAGAAAGAAACTTTCAATAATGCGAACGTTTCGACAAAGTTTCCGATCTTTATCAAGGCTTTAATCTAAAAAAACAATACAATGAAGAACCACAATGCATTAATATTATTGTAAAATGCAGTTTAATAATAACAAATAAATAAATAAATAAAAATAATATTTAACTCACATATAGATAGTCGATACGATATGAGAATGAATTTTTAAACATACACATTTGTTACATCGCAGAAACATAAAAAACGGAAATTAAAAGTAACTAGTTTCTTGTCTGAAACCATCTGCAGAAATGAAAGTTTGGTTGAATAGGCAGAGAAGTGAAAGAGATTTGAGGAAATTTTTAGGGATATGGTGAAAGGGAATTATAGAAGGTCCTGTTTTGAAAAAAACCGTTATACAGCGTGAACAAACTATTGGTATCATTACGAAAATTAACAGAAAATACATTTCTTTTGATATATCTCATTTCTAATATATTTCTTTTTTTCCTGTTAGTTTCTTTTGATAGTATTTTTGTTTTAAACAGGTGTCTTCGGTCATCACCTCTCCATCTGCACTGACCAGAAGGCTTCTTAGGCCTCTCCACCTTCGGGCGCTTGGGCTCGGGAACGCTTTCTGGCATCTCTTCCGTGCCCTTCTTCTTCGTTTTTTTCCTCTTTTGCTGGACTCTCTCCTTTGGTTTCACTCAAGGTCCGTCTTTAGACGGTCCCCTCGCTTCGTCTAGGGGAGGCTAGCAGAAGCTCCTCAACACTCCTATTTAGCTCTCTGTGGAGGTGCCTCTCTCCAAGCCTATCGACGGAGAAGCCAAGAGTTTCTCGGCAGTTTCCTGCCTCTACACTCACCGCTATCTTCCATCTTTGAGGAACAAGTAGCCATGACTGCCGGTGCGCCTCGTTCCTCAACAACACCGGAGACCTTCGTGGTGATTGTCGCACCGTCTTTTGCCACGGACTGATGGACTTGGTTTATTTGTCCTTCCATTTTTTGTTATATTTATAGAGAGGCAGGAGTATGGTGTTAGTGATATGTGTACAAATGATGTTGAGGTGTATGGCGCATACTGTTTCCTCACCAAGTCCCTACGACTGCAGTTACCTGGTCGAGTATCCAGCGTGTAAGTAGCTCACCCATAGCCGCCCCAGGTTTTCTACTATCCAGATAGACTCTCTGAAGTGAAAATCTGTCTTCCGAGGTTCGGATTGAACTTCGTCAGGGCGGCATCTGTCCGTATTGTAATATATGTGAAGCTGTTCCTATGACGGATGCAGAGTAAATGTTATGTAAACCCTCCGTGGTGTCTGCCGCCAGAGCCCGATTGGCCGTGCAAAGGCACGTTATCCAGTCCCTGCGGCGTGGTCGCTCTGGTTGTCTCCAACCCCACAACTGGAATCACCTAGGCTTTCCAGCTTTGTTTAGTGAAAATGAAATTAAATTTATCGTCTTTTCTACATGAGGGCTCCGGACCTCCGTAGATGATGCACTTTAGGGCTCATGGTACCCATCACGCTACCCAAAATTCCCATATATCGGTCGTGTGCTAATAAAGAATCATGTCCCAAGCTGTATCTGCCATCTCACGTATATGAACAAAATAAAAGTTAAGGAATGGCGATAAATAACTCCATTCACTAGTGAAGATAAAAAGAAAAACACAACCTTTAGGGAAGGATATGTGTGAAACAAATGATGGATGAATTTTCTCTATCGGAAAATGGTTGCACTCGTCCCTACATGATAGCTCCCTAGGAATTCCAAAAAGAACAACACAATGTGAGGTTGTGGGTCTTAGAGAGGGTAGAAACGGACGAGATGCTAGATCCACACCACGAGAAACAGATGCAAAGACATCTTTGATTCCAAATTCATCAAAAAAATCGTGCGCGAAATTGAAAAAAAATCATTAAAATTTCACAAAGTGAATCTGCTGCAATTTCATATTGAAGAATGTTTCACAAGGAGACCGACAGTTTCACCCGGACATATGTCCTCCTTTAGCCAACACTTTCCTTCCTTTCGAAAAAAAAGATTCAGTATGTATGAGCCTAACAGGCTTCCTACAGGGCCTTTATTCACCACTTTGCCACTTTGGGGAGTGGCTATATAATGCCGTATTGCCTCACAATAATTTACTTAATGGAGCCGACTAGTAGATTCTAGAACCTACTTCGCCTGTTTTTCAATTTACAGGAAAAAGCAAAGCGGTTAGGAATTTTGTTTATCACCTCCAAACCTGGGTCAGAAGTCAACAGACCCATAAGGAAGGACTTGGGGTGAAATTTTGATTTCTTTCTCTCTTAAATAAAGACTTCAATGTCCTCACTTATAGGTTCTAAAAAGAATCCTCTGCAAAATTCGTGGCCTTCGAAGGGAATAAGAATAGGAAAGAATTAACAAGGTACCCGGACACTGCTTCATACAGTGTAACACTTAGCTACTTCTTATCACAGATTGGACAGAAGCAGGGCTATTCTAAGTCCGGAAATGGAGCAGAAAAAAATTAGAAGTTCCAAAGAAGATTGGGAAATAATGACCAATGACGGAGTAAAATTTGTTTTTAAGTAGTGTCGCATTATGTACACTTGCTGAAAATAATCCATTGTGGCTGAAATCTTCACAGTATATCTCGGATCAAACCCATGATGAATGTATGACCATTTAATATTATGATTTAAAGCACAAATTTACAAACCTATATCATGACATAATATTTGGCTACTGTTTTTTGTTTGTTTTCATTTCAGGCCGAAAGAGAGGTTGGTCAGTTGATCAATTAATGTTTAGCAAAGTTCCCTATAATTGCGGATAGTTGTACCTATAAGAAGGGAAATATATGATATTTAGCCTAGGCTTATGGAAATCTCCAAATATTTACTGCATAACCTACAGACAAACACATAATGCAAAGCCCCTATAATTAATATCAGCTTAATTTAGATTTAATATTAGCTTAATTTAAATTGTTCTGTATTTCAGTCGGTAAATATTTTTATTAAAAAAAAATCTTCAACTTATAAAAAAAAAAAAAAAAAAATTGTTAATTAAGAGTAAAATGGAGTAAAGGAGAAAAAAAAATTAATATTTTAACAATATTCAATAAAAGTGGGTTGTGCTTAAATTCCTCTTGGCTTAGGACGTAGTGTATTTTTGCTTTTAACCTTTTTTTTAAAAAAAAAGGAAAAAAAGAGAGAATCTGTTACTGAAAACTGTCAAAAGCAACTTCTTTTTTCTAATTACCTAAAGTCATGTCTCTGACAAAAAATTAAAAAAAAAAAAAGATTTTCTACCAAAAAGTTTTATCACTTGATTTTTAATTTCTGACATGAATGAACAAGGCATACTTTCTGCCCTTGATGAACTAATTGTTTTTATATATATGTTTCATCTTAAAAAAAAAAAAAAATCAATATTTTATGTAAGCTACACTTGCTGGAAAATTGGAATGCGCTGCTCTAAAAAAAACAAAACAAAAAATCAGTCAACTACCTAATAATTTTTAATTTATTGGGAGTTCTCTACCTCCTAAACTACCTAGGCGGGCAACTGTCCGCTCCGAAGAGTTTACTTGTTCGTGCACTGGGAAAAAATTCCCAAAAAAACACTTAACACTAATAATTTTAAAAAAAAAAATTAAACAATTCTACGAAATATTTTAAATATTCCCTTTATTCTGAAATCTAGAAATAATTTTTGACTTTCATGGTGATAAATATAAGACTGATTGCTGTTCGGAAAATAAGAAATGGCACTATATTTTGCATTTCCGCCTAATTCTTATTTTCCTATTTTATCAACAATGGAATGAAAAATCTTAATTCTTCCTTTAGTGGTCACATTAAATAAAATATATAAAACCAGTAAATTAATATTTATGTTAGAAATTACTTTTGTATTTTGGATTATTTCATAAAAGTAAGTAGGGAAAATTAGTATAAAAAGTCTAAACTTGATTTTTCCTAGAAATAATTAGCTATAAATAATTAATCAATCACAGTGTAGAAGTGAAGGAGTCAAATGTGGGCGAGATCAACATAATAATTCCAAATTTCTAATTAGCCTATACCACACGCCCACTTTTGACACCTTCACTCCTACATTGTGATTGGTTATTTATTTGTCGCTAATTTTTCTATGAAGAATCAAATTTAGAATATTTTTTTAATTATAATTTAATTTAATTTATAATAATTTAATATATATACTAATTTAATTTTATAATAATAAAATATATAATTTCTTTTCTCCGTAGGTATTTTATAAATTATCAAATTATGCTATAATATTTTTTTTTTTATAAAATAATGCAAAATATCCAAGTTATTTTTAACATACTATTTACATTTTTTTATATAATTAATGTGAGCTCTAAAGAAAAAAAAAAAATCAGCATTTTTATCCCATTGTTGAAAGAGAAAGCAAAAATGAATTAGACAGAAATGATCCAATGAAAGTCCGCCATTTTGTGTATTTGGCCGTTTATACTAATGGGATAAAATAAAATTGATGTTAAACACCCATAAAAATTTCTCAAAAGCATCTATGATATTTAGTTAAGAAAACTTTTCTTCGACCTGGAGTTTGTAGAGCTATTCATGATAATGTCCTTCATTGTTTTAAAGCATGTGGCGCAGTCCACACAGTGAAGGGTTAGTTGGAAAAACTGCAGGTTATGTTACTGTGTAAATTGGAGAAAAAGAGAAAAAGAAAGTCTTGTGAGTGTTTCACACCAGCATTTTTTTTTTTTTTTTTGGAGTGTTTCAGGCAAATAAATTGAGTAAATTTTTGGCTATGAAATAGATTTCTCTGTAAACCAATTGATTTTGTTATTGTAATTTAAGGCGCTTTTATATCTGCGTTTGGCGCCCGGACCCTTCTGAGTGCGGATGGAACACTGTTTCATCAATGAACAGTAAGCTGTAGAGGCTCCTAGGAAAAAAAAAAATCTAAGGGGTAGCACTGTTCTCGAACCCGGAAACTCCGCGTGGGCTTATTTTTTTGTTTATATATAATGTTGTTAGTTTTCAGATTATAATACATTATATATATATTGTAACGCAGTCAGTGGTACCATCTAGGAGAGGAAGTAGGAACCTCAAGTTCTCTTAGTGGCCGCTAGGAAGCGCTGGCGACGCGCTCTAGTTCTTTGTGGAAGGATTGAGAAGATTATAGAAGATTCTCCACCGGTATAAATAGTGGGACCGCAGAGAGTTGAGAGAGTTTTTCTAGTTACAAACAAAGTGTAGGTTTGTGGAAAGTGTATAAAAAGTGAACAAAGTGAACTTTTGTGGTTTAAACTGTGAAGTAATTATTATTAAGTGTTGTTTTGTAATTTATTGTGTATAATAATAAATTGGTGTTTTCTTCATTGAAGTTTAGAGTATTTTATCTATACGAACCCACTTAAAACTAGTTGCAGTAGCTAGTTTAGAGGGAAAAATGTTACAATATATTAGTGCGCTTAGCCTGTTTGTAGATTAGAACATTACTTCCATCAGTATCAGAAGATTATTTGTTCCAACAATGTGAAAGTTCTTGCTATATTCTGGAATTCTGGGATTTAGTTTTCTAGATGGTAATGGTTCACATTTGTGATAGTATAACACTAAGATAGTGCCTGAATGGTTAGGAAGAATTTATCTGTCAGTTTAGATATATATATATATATATATATATGTGTGTGTGTGTGTGTGTGTGTGTGTGTGTGTGTGTGTGTATGTGAATGTCTGATACTCCATTTATTTGAATTGTTTTACAAGTCTCTTACAAAATCAAGTAATGCGTTAGTTTCTCTGTGAACACAGATAAAACGAATGTATGATATTAAGTGAAAAACTTAAAAGACTGAACTATTTTTGCTTTCAAAATAATATATTAGGAACAGTTAAAGCTACCTATATTGGGTTGTGCCTTTTGTATCAAGTGGGAAATTTGCTTTGGCCTTGTATTATTTAACCGGACCATAGGTAGGTGAACATTGTCTTGATGTGCAGTAGGATGACAGTGGTATTGTAACCCTGAGACTGTTTCGAGCTGTAGTTCAGTCTACATTGCGGTATAGTGCAGAGATGTGGTCTTCTCTTATTTGGAATAGATGGAAATTATACCATCCAGTTTTTTTTCTAAAATTTCTATATTTTGCTCAGAAATACTCTACACCACACCGAATTGTTTTAATTCAGTAATTAAAAGTCTGGTTTTTCTCAAGTAAGTTAAGATATTGGATTTAACTGATATAAAGATGCCTTCAGCCAATACCGAAAGTTTATTTTAGGCGTGGGTTCATTTGGATGCCAAAGGTTATAGATTGCATACCTATAATTGGGTCACTTATTTGAAACCCTGTTCATTAACAATTGGCAGTGAGAAATATTTAGCCTGACTAACCCATATTCCTTTACATAAATAATTGCCAAGTCTAGAAATACTGGCCGCTTTAGTGCTAAAAATAAATAAAAAAATAAATAGAATTTTCATAATTCAAATATAATATAAACTATTTTTTTTTTTTTAAAGTAGAATAACGATAAAACTTAAAATCTATACAAATAATAACGTAAATATTCGTTTGTTCAATATCTTAAATCTCCGAAAGTTCTTCACCAATTGGTTTGACATTTTGACACAACGTTGTATTCGAATATGCGCATGTTTCTATATATCTACTATTATATAGATGTCACACCTGTGACGGGTTAAAACATGCTTTTTTCTAAATTAAAAAAAACAATGCCATCTGTTGAATGTAAAAGCGAAACACGCTATACTAATATTTTACGATTAAAATTAACTACAAATATGCGTGGCCAGCTGCAAAACGATCGATCAGCTTTGATATTCTCACATCAATTGCTGGAAATTGGGAACGGAAAGGTGCTGGTTGATCTAATTTCAGGACGAATTTCCTTGCCTCATAAATTCTGCAAATTAGTGACGTTAAAAGAAGAATTAATTGACAAAGTATATCCCAATATTCAAGCCAATTATAATAATCACGATTGGTTGAGTGAACGAGCTATTTTTGCGGCCAAGAACAAAGACGTCTACAAACTTAACAATATTATTTAGTCTAACTTTAAAGAGAGGCAGTTACATACAAGTCCGTCCTGTTTATGGAAACAGATGAAGCGGTTAATTATCCAACAGATTATTTGAATTCACTCGAACTGCCAGGCATGCCACCGCACATACTGCAATTGAAAATCGTCGTGCCAATTATCATGTTGCTAAATATCTACCAGCCAAAGCATTGCAACGGTACGCAGCTGCAGTAAAAAAAAAAAAAAAAAAAATGAGCAACGTCGTAGAAGCAACAATCTTGACAGAACTTTTCAATAGTGATGATGTCCTCATTCCTCGCATCTTACAATTCCAACGGATATGCCATTTCAATTAAGAGATTGCAATTCCCAATTTGATTGGCGTTTGCAATCACCATTAACAAGTTCAGTTCAATCTTTAGAATTGTGCGGTATAGATCTAGACACGGATTGCTTCTCACATGGACAATTATATGTTGCTTGTTCTAAAGTCGGCCAACCAGTTAATCTCTACATCTGCACAGACAATGGAACAATAAAAACTACTGTATACCCACAGGCATTTTGAAATTAAACATATTAGAAGAAACGTGCGCTTTCATTTCCCTTTCTTTTCTATTATTATTATTATGCCGGGTGCCTGGTGGTGTGGGACCTAAGTCTATGTGGTTTTTATTCCCCCGATGCCCCCCATATCATCCCCTTAGTTAATCTCCCCCGCTAGCTTACCGGTCATATGCCAAGATATCTTAAGATATCTTTAAACTCAAACTCGCCCAGGCAATCCTGCGAGAGTGGTGCCCTCCCAAATACGTGAAACCTAGTACCAGCGAAACGGGGTCACTGACATAAATAGTGATACACCGTTTCCCTCACTCCGTCGTCGCAATTCTGACAAATGGGACTAGACGTCCTCCCTATGTTAAACAAGTGACTGGTCACCCAAGTGTTCCAGTCACTTCCCCACCAAGGTCCTCAGACATGTTCTACTGAAGGACAGGAGAAACTCAGAAATTCCCTGCTTATATACTTTTATAAATCTTTTAGCTGGAGGCAACCCTGCGTGTCCCCCCAGCATTTCTCCAAGACTCTCGGTTCCCAAAGTCTTATCTGTTTATCGCGAAATTAGTGACGGCAAGGGCGGGTTCAGGACCACAAAATGGTAATAATGATCCCTCCCTAGCTCTCTCATTGCCCTTTATTCCCGCATGTCCAGGTATCCAATAGAGAGTCACCTTACTCCTCCGAGCCAAAGCGTTAAGCCTTCTCCTATATTCTCCCACTAGTTTCGAGCTCCACCATGGCTTGCTGTGCGGCCTGACTATCAGAGAAAATCCGCACCTCTTTGATCTCTCCCTGCTATTCCTAACAAGGGCGCAGTATTCAATAATGCCCACCACTTTGGACTGGAAGACAGCGGCCAAAACGCGGCCACCGCTTAGCGCCATCTGAATAACAGCGAATAATGCCGTTACTCGCCTCCGTTGGCCTCGTGAGGTTATCATCCCCTGTACTGCCATACTGATCTCGTAATCCCTCTCAAATCTCCATTTCTTGCTCGTCACATCGAGTTTAGATAGCAGAAATCAGTTTACTCGCCAAATCTCATCCACGATCCTAGTGTGATTCCACCAATGGTTCTCACTCATTCTCCCTTACACCTCATTCTGAGGTACCCCTTTATCGCCTCACCCACTTCCGCATACTGGAGAGGGATTAGCCCCAGCAACATCTAGAGTGCCACCGTTGGTGTCGTTCTCATCGCGCTATTAATAGCCAGACAGGCCGTTTCTTTTCTATTTAACCAGAGCCAAAGCAATGCGTGGCCGGCTACAGCTAGTATTAAATAAATATAAATTAAAATCATTAAAATTCTCACGCATTTTGACTATTTCCATTACACTTTTCAATTTTTGTGTACAGTTAGGCTAAGTCAAGAAGAGGTTAAGTTAAAGGGAAGAGGGAAGCTAAAATTTATACGAAAAGATTTTTCTTTGTAATAAGAAAATATTAAAGAAAATCTCACACAAACAATGGAAAAATTAATTATGTAGTTGTCACTGGGAAAATTAGCTGTTCAAAACAGATATTAGTCGTGACATTTCTAGTTATACCCGCCTACAAATGTTTTCACAATTAATAATGATTCCGAGAAAATGAGTATTAATTATGTAGCTTATAAATAATGCAATTGTTTAAATATCTGATACAATCGTTAAGCCACTACTAACAATTGGGTTATTTAATGTTTTTTTTGAAATTTTTTTTCCCAATTTGGAGCACAATAATTAAGTATAATCAATCCGATGTAATTCTTATGAATTAAAGAGCTATTACATCTATTATTACTTATCTTTTTAAAAGTTTTATGGTCAATGTATTCAATGTAAGAGTATACATAATATTAAATTTTATAATAAAAATAAATATTTTATACTGAAATGAAAAACCTGCCCTTTCTTTCTATAAGGGATTAAAAAACCAAGAGTGGCCGATTTCTTCCACCTCTGTTGTAACGGTGTCTTGTACCTGCATGTTCACTCTTTGCCAGCTAATGTATAAATTTCCTTTAACAATTATATTATTAAATATGTAGAATATATTTGCAATTATTTCTATTTTTTCATTTACTTCTTCCATTACACCTCTTATTACAATGTGCTGAGAGAATATTGTGATCTTTTAAATTTATGAAAAGAATTTAGCGAATGGTCTGGTATTTGTGCGTGTTTATGCTTTAGCAACAAAATAAATATTAAAAAAAAAAAAAAAACAACAAAAATCACAGGTATTCAAATTTGATATTCTTTTTGAACCAAACGGAAGTTTCGCTCAATATCATTTAACATTAATAAACAAGGGAAAGGGAATAGCTAAGTGGTTTGCGAACTGGACTCCCACGCGTATGACCTTGGTGCGAGTGCAGCTGTGCTACCCTCAGATTTTTTTCTTCTTGAGCATCCTTTACACCTCACTGTCCGGTGATGGACCGTGTTGTCTGTAACGAGAGAATACTGTCCGGGGGCCAGCAATGCACTGGAAGGCTACGGACGCCAATGGCCATAGATGTTAAATTAAAAAAAAAAATTAATAACCATTATAGATACCTAGAACTATACAAATAAAAAATAGTTCATTGATTTTGTATATTTTTCCAAAAAATTAAATTTTAGGGGATTCATGGGGAACTGAAATCCTGTAAATTTTTATAGGCAGTACAATCTGTGATTTTATCATATATATAATATCTGGGTACATTGAAAGCTTTGCTAGAATTTCAAATTTGAAGGAAATCCGTTATGGTAAAAGTAATAGAATAGGTATTAATTTTGTTTTTTGTATTTTCTCAGAAATGGCTCCAACGTTTCTCTTTGTTAAACTTGTAAGTATACATTGCATTGATACAGAACTAACACTTTTATTTGACATATTTTTCCAGAAAAAATGATTTTACGAGGGGGGGGGGTTTCTTAGGAATCTGTGATATTTTCAATATTATTCGGCTTTATTGAAGGCGCTGTCATATAGACTACAATTTAATAATATTCTCCTTTCTACAAAGATTTAATATCTACCCTCTAGCACCAGTATTTTTCATAAGGAAATTTTTTTGTACGAATTACAAAATTTGAAGAGAAATTTCTCAGTTTTAAAAACTGTTTTTAATCTATAAGAAAATGTCGTGTCTTTTTGTCGATTAACATATTTTATGTTATATGAATTTTCCTATATCATTTTGGTCAGTTTTTATTAATTTCGATTTGAATTTTTCATTCCTTTTTTTGTATATTCTTTATTTTACACAAGATGTTTATTTATTTATTTAAACAAATGTAATTTATACTTTAAAAAATTAACAATTATTGGAATTATTATATATAATGAATATGTGAGGAGTCACAGTGTGCTAATATGTGATGAGTCACAGTGTGCTAATATGTGAGGAGTCACATTGTGCTAATATGTGAGGAGTCACAGTGTGCTAATATGTGAGGAGTCACAGTGTGCTAATATGTGAGAAGTCACAATGTACTAATATGTGAGGAGTCACAGTGTGCTAATATGTAAGGAGTCACAGTGTACTAATATGTGAGGAGTCACAGTGTACTAATATGGGAGGAGTCACAGTGTACTAATATGTGAGGAGTCACAATATGTTAGTCACTAATATGATTAATTAGTAAGTTTAGGAATGTAATATAATGTCCGCCTAATAAATAACATAAAAAAATAATATAACCTGTATAAACCATAAAAACTATTAAACCTTTAAAATATAAACTATAAAACTGTTATTTAATAAATTATGCAGAAAAGATGCAGTAAAATGAAGACTATAGCAGCGAAAGTTGTTTTACAATATTGTTTAATCTATTTTTAGTAAATGAGAGAACACTGTCCGGAAGCCATGAGAAGGCTCCGGGCGCAAATGACCGTAGCTGTTGACGCGCCTTATTAAAAAAAAAAAAAAAAAAAAAAAAAAAAAAAAAAAAAAAAAAAAAAAAAAAAACTCTCACTGATACGGTCTGAACCCGGAAATTCCAGTGTTTATCAATTTTTCCACTGCTTGTTGCAATTTTACATTTTATTAATTGTAAAAACATACTTACAAAAACAATTACTATATTTTTTTGTATGATAGTCGCAAATGTTGATTTAGTAATTGTCAGTAAAAATATAGTTCCCAACTCTGGTCTGAGTGAATGACTCTCACCTTCTATTTCAGCAAAAAGTACATTATAAAAAAAAGTAAACAGAAGAAGATTTACCATCATAAGGTAACTCTTGAGGAAATCTACAACTCAAGAATATTATGGGAGAGAACTTTTAACGAGATGGCAATTTGTAATCCACAATTCCAGCCAGATACACTCTTCTGGACAATAAAATTCATTTGTAATAAAGCTTTTTTATCGGGATAGAAGACGATTTGCACTGTAAAACCTAGTATTTATTATGTTATTTGCTATAAGAATAAAAATCCCGTCTAGTGCTTGGGTAATATCGCAACACATGCAAAATATTCACTCGTAGAAACAACCACAAGGTCAAACAAAGTATCTGCACTTAAAGAATTTGTCTGCTATAAAGGGATTTACTATCTCATTGGCTCATAAAGCTAAACAAATTATAATACGAATAAATTTTAAAAGTTAAAGAAATAGCTGATTTTACTGGCAATACATATTTTTATTGTCTCCTATCTAATAATTTAAAAATATATGGTTTGTGACCCTCTCTAATAGTTTATTAATTTATTCTAATTTTTATCATATCTATAAAGATTAATTTTGAAAACATACAGTTAAATTTCACTTTATACTTTCGTATATACTCTGGGGCTTTATTGTTAATTTCAAGTTATTACTTGTGTTAGTCTCTCATGGATCATAAATTCAGTGAGTAAATCTATCATCTCGATATAATCGTACCAATGTATTATTATTATTATTATTATTTTGTAACAATAATAACGTTACCTCCTATTGCCGTGATATCTGCATAAATGTTTGGGAGACTTTATTGATTTTTAAATGATTCTATGTGAGCTTTTAAAAACCAAATTAATGATTATTTATTTTACAATTTGAAGATATTTGTTGGATTGACGCTGGCTATAGTTTTTAAGAATTATTTATGAAATAAAATAACATAGCAATTTGGAATATCGAGTCTATAACATCTTGGAGAAAGATAACTTTTCCATTTTTTTCTAGAATTTAATATTATTTAATGAATTTGTAGTGAGGACGTCGTGCCATCAACATTGCCAGAATAACCCGAGCAGATTCAAATTCTCTTTAAAACTGTGTTATCTACAAATCCCAAATACAACAGAGAATAACAAACTATATTTTGATAAATTTGTAATAATATTCAGTAAATAATTTTATTAATTTATCAGTTTTTTCCTTTTATAAAATAATAATAATAATAATATTTTTTTATATTTTGGTGTTCGTTACGACCGCTGTATTCAATGTTGTAAATTGGATGTTGAGGTTCGGTCATACAAAAGAACTCTTTTTAAATTTCTACCGACGTTGCGGAGGGGAGGAATCAGGCTACACGACAATGTAGCCAACATGTCGAAAACAAAATCCCTCCGGCCGTGAGAGCCTCAGTACACTTACTTACTGGACATGCCTCGTATGTATTGCAGTATCAGCTTGCTTCTATCTTGGGCTGTTTAATCGGTCTTAGAAGTTGGAAATCACTTTTTTATTAAGCTTGTCGGACTTAGATTTTCTTCTTATTTCATTTGGGAGCATGTGATTAACCGAATGCAGGAAGCATCCAAGACGAAGATGATTCAAGTTGTTATCACGTATTTTCAATGGAACTTACACAACCGATTTCGAACATAATTCCCTTGGAATCGAAGTAATGGTATTGAAAGGGCTTACTTCTCAATTCCTTATTTTACAACATAAATTATCTGATTTAGAAAGTATATGATATACAAGTGATTATTTCCTCTTTTAGATTATCAGAAATAATTTTTTTTTTTTTTAAGTAAAATTTGTTAAGCGTTGCTAAAGCAAAAATACGCCTTAAAAGTGAAACCATATTTGAAAACATCAATTTACGAGTAATTCTGTTTCTTGTTAAGTGATGACGCCACATTTAGAGAACCAGCTTCAACTAATAACGGACTACATTTTTACTTATTCACTTTCTCTTACTCCTAGTAAGAGGAAGTATTGCAATCGTGTCAAATTTTCGATATCGAGTTTTCACGGAAATATCCGTTTTGCGGACCCTCGAGTCCAAAAAAGTGGTTTTTAGCAAATGGTCTGTGTATGAGTGTGTGTGTGTGTGTGTATGTGTATGTATGTATGTATGTATGTATGTATGTATGTATGTATGTATGTATGTATGTATGTGAACAGCATAGCTCAAAAACGAAAAACCGTAGAAAATTGAAACTTGATATTCTGTTTAGGTATCGCCATAAGATCTGACAGTACGTTATCTGCTAAAATTCCTCAACCGGAAGTACCACTTTACAAGTTTTTTTTTTCTACTTTGTTGCGATTTTCTCAAAAATGGCTCCGACGATTTTCTTCAAACTTAGTATATCAACTACACATACAAAGAGCTACAGCTTTTATTTGAAACATTTCTCCGAGCAAAATCCATTTAAGGGCACTTTTGGGAGAGGGGTGGGGTTAGATTTTATCTAAAGTGCTATTTCAGTTTATTAGACAATTCTGTCATCTAAATAATGTTAATTAGAATTAAATATGTTTTTTGAAATTCCGAGTTTGAAAAAAATCGGATGAACGGAAGTGCGTTTTACTAAATGGTTTTTTTGACTTTTTCGCGATATTCACAAAAATGGCTCCAACGATTTTCTTGAAATTTCATAAATAAACTACACATATAACGATCTACAACTTTTATTTAAAACATTTCTCTAGGAAAATTCATTTAAGGGCACTTTTAGGCGGAGGGGAGGGGTTATATTTTTCACTAAAGTGCTATCATATAGTTGATTATAATACAATTCTATCATCCAAAAAAAAATTAATTAGAAATTAATAAGTGGCCAAAATTCCGAACTTCAAGAAAATTAGTAAACCGGAAGTGCGCTTTTACTGAACAGTTTTTTCAGTTTTCGACGAATTTCATGAAAATTTGGTACGACGCAAACTATAAAATTTGTCTGTTACAATAGTCAGAACTGGAGTAAGAGAGAGGTTGTATGAGTGTTTCACACCAGATTTTTTTTTTGTATTCAATGACTGCTTATGAATAGATCCATCTAACTTTTCAGTATATGCAATCGGCAACGATTTTATATGCTGGAAAAGTAGCCACGTTGGAATATAATGAAGAAGATACGACAATAATAATCACAGGTTAAACTAGAGTAGTTCTAACTGAAAATTTTTACCCTGAAGAAGGCAATAAATTTGCCGAAACGTTGGTAGAAATTTAAAAAGAGTTCTTTTGTATGACCGAACCTCAATATCCAATTTACAACATTTTTTTTTATATTTTCTTATTTAGATGTACAGTAAAAGTTTGATAAATGAAAAGCAATTTATTCATGCCACGATATGCAAAATAAGTTTTAAAAGGAAGAAAGGAGAACGATATAACAACATATTTTAGCCTAAAGTAATCGAAACAAACACCTTTTTTAACATGGGAATACATCTCTATAGTGTCTAAAAATAGCAACAGCTCACTTCTTGATAGCGTGCAAGTTTTACAATTAATAAATGTAATCACCATAATATATAATGTTCTATTAATACTCATATTAAAAACCATGGATAAATTTAATGCTATAATTTTCTAACATTTAAGACATTGTCTCTTCATTAGTTGGGCAATTTTGTGAGAGTACGTGTAATATGCGCTTGTTTAAAAAGGAATTATTTATATATATTCGATGAAAAAATGCTGAATATTTGGAAGAGAAAGATACTCCAAAAATCTTTGCCTCACTAAGCCAGGGAAATAGGTGTAGGCTAAGGAAATATGAGGAATTAGGGGAACAATACCAGGTGCAGGATTTGGTGGGTTGGATAAGTAGTGGGAGGTTGGATGGTAGGGGTACATTATGAGAATGGAGAAATCTAGAGACACTAAGGAATTGCTGGATAGGCACTCGGGAGTGGGAAGGAAGACAGGAAGGGCGAGGAAAAGGTGGCTTGATGACGCCGAAGTGGATATTAGGCGTATGAAGATGGAGATGAGTCACTTTGATGAGAAAGTGGTTGACGAAACCAACGTCCTTCGAAGACCGTAGTGCCGCGAAAGAAGAAGAAGATTTAATGTATATTCATGTACATTTTACTTTTTAGTGAGCACCTTCTTATACAATTTGTTAAAGTAGAAAACATGTAACTAAAATTAAAAATTCAGTTATTTATTTGAAAAGAAATTGAAGTACCACTTTTACTTACTTCAGTTGAGGCAAACTCGCCACAAGAACACAAGCGAGTGTCTGATCTGAACGAGAGAGGGTTGTAAATGTATTTTACATCTGAACTCGCAACAAGAACGCAAGCAAGTGTCTCATCTGAACGAGACAGGGTTGTAAATGTATTTTACTCTTAGGTATTTTACACCTGATTTGGTATTTGAAAAAAAATAGTCATTATTTTATATGTTTTAATTACTATAAAAATATGAACAGAAAGTTTTACATAATATTGTGGAAAATTTGAAAATTCAAAAGACAAGAGAAATAACAAGCAGAAAAGGAAAGGACAAAGAAGGAAGAAGAAAGAATCTACGAAAATGAATTTGAAGTAATGAAAGAGTGATGTATCAATGATCTAGATCTGAAAAAGTGGGTCTTTGGAAACATACGATTTAAATAAATATCAATAACTTATTTTTAGCTGAATTTCGAACTGAAATACGAAATTAATTTTGAAAAATGTCATTGTGATAGCTAAGCCTACACGAGTGAAAGAAATTAAATTTTTCTTGCAATGAATGATATTATTAAGAAATGATCATTTAGTAAAAATTACAGAAATATGATTTATTCATTTAAAATCTCCTGAGAGAATGAGTTCCTTCGGGGATCATTGCAGTTATAACCCGATTATTTTTATTAAATACTATTTGTAATAATATACTTAGCAAATATAACGAAATCTAAAGCACAGACAGATGAAAATTGAACGCAAAGAAAACAACGACGAAAGATGATGCGTAATCCACGCATTATAACGCATCGACAACCCACGATGACGCATCGATAACCCATCGACATTATCCCTAGAGGTACCACTAATAATACCTGAATTTATTTTCTTATAATCTGTGTATTTTGTTTTTGTGAAACAGAATTTTCAAAAATTGTTAGCATAAATAATGGTACCTCGATAACAATTATGGTTTATATAATTATAAATAAATAGGTAAAATGGTTTTCAAAAGATATTAATTTAAATAACAAATAAATTCCTTAGAATTGAATTACATAATATGGTCACTAGCAGAGTAAATAATGCTCTTTCTACCATATTTATTGTAAATTAAATTCAATACTAAGAAATAATGAACAATCTATTATCCGAAAAGAGAAAAAGCTTCCTTTTACCATTTCTTGTTGAAATGAAACGAGAATATAACGTTCATGGAAGAGTTCATCTCCATTTCAACTGTGTATGTATTAAACCTTTACTCTTCACTAACCTCCGCCTCTCATCCTTTATCATAGGATTCACCATAATTTCCATGTTTATATGCAATCAACAGCTTATTGAATGGAAAAGGGAAGTGAAAGAAGAATGGTTCGTTACGTTCGTACCCCACAATCCTGACCCCTATCTGAGGCCACTTGAATGTAAATAGAACGTTCCTAAGAGGCAATTTCGTTTGCAAATGCTTTAGGTTTCAAGGAAGAGAGTTTGGTTGTGCCTATTCCAGGGGAAAAAAAGAAGAAGAAGAAGAAGGAAAACACAAAGAAAATGGTACTTGAAAAGTGTTCCGTTTCCCTTACGCTAGCTCAATGCTAAGACGTGATTTAGAAAATCTCGTTTTACTTTATGAAAAGTTTTGATTCATTGAAACTTTTTTTTTATATTTTATTTTTAAAGCTTTTGTTCTGTATTATCCAGCCTTGCAAACAATGTTTCTGATTTATTATTTAAGGGTATTCAATTTTTTGTTTAATTAATACGAAATTTCCTATTAATATAATAATTAAAACAAAATAAAATTATAGTCATTGAAACATCTTCATCAATAAGAGTAATAAAATAAGTCTGGACTTGAAACCAGAGTTGATGGAAACATATGCGGTAGGAGATATTTATAACCCTAGTTTCAATGCAGCCAGCCACGGTATGATATCTTTATGAAAGCATTTTAGAACTTAAGCTGATTCAGCATACTCTAAAAAACACACACACAAAAAAAAAAACGAGAATTGCAGTCAGACACAAAATGGCATGTTCGCTAATACTTTGTAAAAATTGTTGAATATTAGATTATATCCGCAACGCGCTTCTAGCATGGCTTCATTCTCTTGATTCATAATGAAACTTTTTAAATAAGAAAAAATTAGTGAATGAAATGCATTTAAGATAAAATTTTACCAATAACATTTTTCACAAGAAACCATGAAAATATAAAGTTTGTAGTTCTTTATTTTCAAAAAGATCTAAGTAGTGTCCATGAAGTAATCAATTCGAAAATTTATCTCCAAAACAAATTCTGAAAATTCATCATTTTTAACTTTCTCTTATAGCCGTAAGAAGAAATATTGGGAATTCAATAAATTTTTTACTTTTATTCAAAAATACAACAAAGAATCGCATAAATATTAGCCTGGGAAAAAATAATCCATTACCCAGAGATACTTAGTGGATCACTGAATTCAGTATTCTCCTGTCTCTAAATAGACCGCAGCCCAGGCCTAGCATCCATTCTGGAACCGTCCATGTAACTCCGGTGGTAATAATCAGATGTCACAGCAGACGCAGCAATCTTCCCTAAGAAGGTAACCAGATACTGTAAGAATGATCAAAAACACAAGGATACATTCTATCAGAAGGAAAGCCTGTAATAAGGAATCTTTGGAAGCAACTCGCTATGAATAACAAAATAATCATATCGCTTTCTCTGCCAGAAACCTCACTGTTTAATTCTATACTAAAGCTTTTATCCTCAGGTGAGTCACTTCCACGAAGAGTGTTGGTGTAGGGGTAGTGAACCCCACCACTCATCCACTGTAGCGGAGAGAAACAGCCCCTCTCGCACAGAGAGGAGAGATTCGGCCAGTGGATATATATATATATATCTCTTGAGAGAGAGACAGTCAAGGATCATTCTGTTCAATTCAATCTTACACATCTGACATCATTCTGTTGATTCACACTCCGTACATATCTTTTTAGCCACGTCAGTCTGTCAATTGAGTTCAGTTCTAAATTCTAAAGTGTAAAGTCACTGGCAGTCAATTATATATATACACATATCAATTATATATCTTAAACCAATCTTAAGGTGTTTATCTTTCATCATCAACAACCAACATCTCCTCACAACACCCTTACAGTTGGGATTCTAAACAAAGTCTCAATAACAGCTGTTGGCGTGATCCGCATCGTAACGGTCACAGCCAGACAAGCCAAGCGTTGAATATTCTCAAGCAGCAGTGTAGCGGAACTTATCTCAATGCGACGCCACCCACATCACAGCCGCAGTTAACAACCTGGGTTATGACCCATATCTAGAAATTCTTCTTGGGTGTAAATCCCAATACTTACGTTCAATTTGTCTAATTGCCAAAAAAGGAAATAGACCTTTTGATGCTGTGTCTTAACAAGTTGCGACCAATTTAATTTACTATCCAGAACTATTATTTAAATTTCAATCTTAAATTCTTCTTAATTTAATACCAGTATTTTCTGAATAACAGTAGCAATTTCAACAAACATTGCACCAAAAATAAGTGAAAAAAAAAAAAATTCAGTTTTAACAAAAGACGCAACTTTTATAAATTGAATTTTTATTTTTACATTCGGAAATTAGATATAACCATATAGTTTAGAAGAAAAAGCTATTAAAAAGAAAAAAAGAAAAGAATAATTGCATTCTTTAAAAGGCATTTCAAATATAATTAAAAGTTTTAGCATTAAGTTTTGAATATAAAAGTGTAATCTTGTAAATTGTTGAAGTTTTGGATGAAACTTTATACTGACTTTACTCAAAACTGTTTTAGAGAGCTGTCTGGGTTCCAACACTGTTATTTCCTACGCTAAGTTTTGAAACAATATTTTCCCCTTTTAAATAGTACACTCTTTCCCATTCACAATTATATATATATATATAAAACAATAAGGAAGTAAAAGTATAAAAGGGGTGAATTGTGTATGCCGTGATGATGATCATGTTGCCTCACCTTACTTAATACCGGCTGTATCGCTCTCTTCATCACCTTTCTTCTATTCACCATAGAAATCATCTAAATACAGACAGTTAATTGAAATGTTTCCACAGTTACATTTTAACGTGTAGAATTAATTACATGCCTTACTTTTCTATGTATAAAGTAACTTAACTTAAGATTATTTTGTAACATGAAAGCAATTAATTTTTCCCTCTGGCTTTGTTCGCTCAATCAGAACAGTCTCTTTGTAGTATTAAATAAAATTTCCACATAATTATTAACAAAAACACAATTTCTTTGTTTACAATTATCGCTTAAGTTATTTCTAATAATCAATAGAGTATGTTGTTGTTGGAACTTATGTTGTGGAAAGCTGGCGAATGTTGTGTTGATGTAGACGCCAGGTAATGTTTTAGAGCTAGCGATATTGAATCGTGTTGACTAATTCTGTCTGTCATACTGGTGATGGTGAGAGATAAAGAGCTAGGGAAAAATGAAACCAGCCATACTTGACATCCTGGAAGGAGCAGGCCCCATTCTGTCCCAGATCCTGCAGAGGTAATCTATATTTGTTTATACAATTATACGAATAAAATCAAAATAAATTATTATTAAATAGAAAATTATTTTGTTTATATTTTTAATACAACAAATTTTAAATTCCAAATGTGATGTATGCAAGAAATTATATCTATTTTAATTGAAGAAAATTATGAGAAAAATGCGAGCTTGTTGGCAAAAGGGTAACCCAGGTAGAAGAAATACACTTACAGGAAGAGTTCATGAACCTTGTTAGCATTGTCTACCCCTTTCTTCTCACAGGGGAAGATTTGAACGAACAATTAGAAGACATTCCTTCAAGACAGTCTGAAACAGACATTCAAGCCAGAACACTTGCTTCAGGGAATCGCTCTCTTAAACTCAGTGCCAGTGATAGTGATTTGTCTTTATTCTAGATAAACATCTGATTTATTAAGATATAGTTGTGATATGGTAAAGTACTTAAATTTGCTTAGAGAATAATATATTTATTTTAAAAACAATGGAGCTCTCTTGATTATTACTAATACTTCTCTCTTAAACATATATACTTACAAGCCCCTTTTACTAAACCGCTCGTGCTACACCAACCACTACTACATACATACAAACCTCAACACACGAAATAACATTTCACTAGAATTCTTTATTAAAAACGTTTTTTTTCTTACATAATTTAACAAATTTTGATTATGATTTCTTAATATAATGACAGATTTTTATATATATACATTACTTATACACAATTATTTTGCTGTTTTTTTTATCAAATTATATAGAAGTAAAAAAAAGTAATTTTTCCCCTAGGAACGACTATTTCATAATTTATTTGTATCTCTTAATTTGTTTGTATACTTATTTAAATTATAAGAAAAAACAAAGGGATCCATAAAAAGGAATGTTTGAAAAGATTATCAGTTCAGTAAGATGCGTTTAAAATTTGTCAAAAATGGCTTTTGATAAATAAATGTTCTAACAGTCATTATGTAAAATTGCCGCTATACCTGTTGACAAGAACAGTCACTAATTTAAGTTACAGAAAATTGCTTATTTGTAAAGATTTTTTGTTGTGCACTTAGCTTTTTGATCGAAGCTCAATTGAATAAGAATTAATGATCAGGTTGATCAGATTCCATAAAGAATTGTCGTCAAAATGATATATAAATTAAATTCAGTTTACCAATTTGATGGGTGCCCTTTCAATCGAGGCGCGATGATTCTCTGTTTTAATGTATGTTTTAATCCTTTTTTATTTTTTTGTATTTGCTTTAAAAGATATTATACGATTGCATATTAGACATGAGGTGTCTGTGCATGCAGCCATCTGGGGAGTAGCGACCCTACGGGTTCCTCAGCTCAATACACCATGCACACTCACCAGTACCCTACATTTACACTACTCTATACACTTACACTATACTTATTACACTATACACTTATACCCCACTCTTGCTAGGAGTGGTTGATGCCGCGACTGTTCAGTCGGTTTGAGCTCATCGCGCACGCACACTCACACACACACACACACACACACACACACACATACACACACACACACATATATATAGGCATATATACACATTCCACACACATAATTTATCTTCAGACAACATAGTGCGGGTGGTTTTGTTCTGTCTTCGGCTTTTGGGATCGCGGGCGGGGTTTGCGCCCGGATGCTTCTTTCGCAAAGGGTAAAGGTCAAAAACCGGGATGACACGCCCCGGCCGCCGGACAGTACAGGGGCCCGACAAGTTTTTCCGCCTTAGTTGGCTGCCCTATCATTCGGCGCATATTCCCAGGTAAAAACTATAGTCCTAGGAATAAATCCTCAGTTCTATAGTGCTGGATAAATCCTAAAGTGCAGACATTTCCAGGTGGCATCTGGGTGGGGACTTGTCTGTTACGTAGGGGGGCTTTCCCGAGGCCACTGCGTTTGATGGGTGTCTGGGTGGCGCTCACTGGGGTTCTCGGGGGGCGGGATGGAATAGAGATCATTCGCAAACATGCACTTACACATACACTTTCACACACACACGCACACACTAACACATTACATATTCATACTACACATTTACAGACACAAAATATTTAATGAGAAATAATAATTATGAATACTAAAGATAATAAAGAAATTGCGGGTAACGTGCCACTCGCGCTTGGTGTCCCCAGCCAAACAGAATCTTCCCTCACTAACCTCCTCAACCCATTCTGGGCACCTTTTTTGAATCCCTCTTACAAAGACAACAAAGACAAGCAATTGAAGATAATAATGGTCAATCGACCTATTGCATGGATAAGGACTTACAATCAGGAGAACATACTGGCTCGGTGGATGGATGTGAACTAAATTATACGCCACAGACTTTCACCTTGCAGCCATTCGAGAGGATAACATCACGAAGAAGAGAAAGTTGCTTTAAATGAGAATCTAGCAAATAATAATAATTGGGAAGATTTTATATAATCACTAAGAACGAAGGAAACTATTTAAATATGTCTCCTTTCACTTACTGTAAGCAAATTATACAGAATATTGGAAGACCCTAAATATAAAACGAACTGCAGCAGGTACCTTAAATGTTGAAGTAGCCAGTCCTGAACAAGCCCATAGATTATTACAATTAAAGAAGCTTGGGGATATGGATGTAAGTATAACTTCGAATAAGAGACTAAATACTTCGCAGGGAATCATTGTCTGTCGAGATTTCTTGGTATGCACGGAGCAAGAAATTAAAGATGATTTAGCTGAGCAGGGAGTAATTGAGGTAAGAAGAATTAACAGAAAACAGGGAGGATCATTGATTGCGACTTCAGCTTTGGTTCTGACTTTTAACACTCCAGATCCACCGGAACAAGTAGTAGCGGCCTTTTATAAGTTAAAGGTGAGAAGATATATCCCAAACTCCTGTAGAGTATAGTCAATTTAAGACTGCAGTATGTATTAGATTCGCGGGAACTCTTAAGCTAGTACCAAGCTGGATTCAGAAGAAATTATTCTACATTAGATCAATTAAGTGCCCTTGAAGACTATTTAATGAATAGTTTTCTAATGAGGCAACATACATTGGCTGTCTTCTCTGATTTAGAAAAAGCATACGACATGACTTGGAGACATGGAATTTTGTTAAAATTACATGAATGGGGCATTAGAGGAAGACTTCCTAAATTTATCGAAAGCTTTTTAATAACCGAAAATTTCGCGTATGTATGGGAACGGTCAAATCTGATCAATTTGCACAAGAAAATGGGATTCCTCAAGGGTCTGTTTTGAGCGACACTCTTTTTATCATTATAGTCAATTACCTTGCAGATCGGATTCAAGCGCCGGTAATGAATTCCTTGTACGTTGATGATTTAGCAATATACTTATCGGGAGATGATTTAAATGATGTTGGAGAAACTCTACAGAGAGCAATTGATAATCTTGCTGAGGAAACAGGAAAGTTAGGTTTCAAATTTTCCCATACTAAAACATTTTTGTAGAATGAGAAGGCCACATACACCTCCTAGCCTGCAATTATATGGGCAACCAATTGGATATAGGGAATCAGTAAAGTTTCTAAGATTGGTACTAGACTCTGGAATGCACATACAGAGTACAGTGCTAAAAAATGCAAGGGGGCATTAAATCTATTAAGAATTATTGGAAATTTCAACTGGGGCGCAGAACGGGAAATAATGATTCATATACTTAAAATGCTTGTCTTGGCAAAAATTGAATATGGTGCAGCGGTATATAACTCAGCCCGGAAATATCGTTTGACTCAACTGGATAGACTGTACAGTCAAGGTATACGTATAGCGACAGGTGCATATAAAACAAGTCCCCTTCCTAGCCTTTATGTGGAATCTGGAAACATGCCCCCAGAATTAAGAAGGGAGGCACCTACACTGACATATGCTGTTGGGAAATGGTGTAATAGGAATCATTTTATTTATCCTGTACTTTTTGAAAACCCTCATCTTTTAGAATACAATCGGCTGAGAACCCGTACCAGTCCTTTAGGGATAAGAGCGAGAGAATTGTTACATGAAGAAGGAACTGAACTGGCATCAACTCTGAACATTGAACCCTGTCGTATATCACCTTGGATCCTTTCCAGAGCTCAAATTTGCCTAGATCTTGCAATATTCGTAAAGAAAGAAGTACCGGCACTGGAGTATAAGAAGAGGTTTTTAGAGGTAATGTGTAGGTAAAATGGCTATATAATTTTTTGTACGGATGGCTCGAAAACACAAGAAGGGGTGGGAAGTGCTATATATGTAGAAGGAATAACGAAAGTATGGACACTTCCCCTTCACGCAACAGTTTATACTGCCAAACTTTTTGCAATTTATCAGGCATTACTCTATGCGAAGGAAGCAACGAAGGTAACCTTTTAATATGTTCGGACTCCGAAAGTTCCTTGAAGACTATTGAAAACAAATTTTCAAATGACCCCTTAGTCCATATGATCTATGAGCAGCTAAGAGAATTGCATAAACGAGGAAGAATTATAGTATTTCTTTGGATTCCAAGTCACGTTGGGATTGAAGGGAACGAGAAGGCAGACGAAGCAGCGAAAGCCGCTACTTCACTAAGACCGGATCCGGAGATACGAATCCGACCAGAGGACCTGAAATGTTTCGTTAAGAAAGTTATCAATGAAAAATGGCAAAAGAATTTGGAAAATACAGAAGCCAAATTAAAGATAGTGATGCCTACTGTAGGAAGAAGGAAAACTGAAACCTTATCAAGAAGAGAAGCGATGATATTGACGAGATTGAGAATAGGCCACACTCGTCTCTCACATATTTTTTGCAAGGGGAAAATCAAATACAGCGCCTAAGATTTCAATCACGCCTCACAGTGAACATATTCTTGAGGAATATGTAGCCCCCGGCTGCAGGGCTACCGAGATACAATAGGTTTGCCTAATAATATGGTAGACTTGTTAGGACCAGGTGTAAAATATAAATATCAATTGTTTAATTATTTAAAATCTTTATATATCTATTTTAACATTCAGTTTTTGGTTTGGAGTGTATATATATTGCTTTTTTATTTAGGTGTAAGAGTAACGGGGTGCGAAGAACACGGAGTATTCCACCCCAATGGTGGTAGGTGTGTATAAATGTGTGTAAATGGTGTTTCTTTTGGGATGAATGTATTTATGGAATGAGTGTATTTATTTGTGTGATTCTTGTATGATAGAAATGTGTCATTGTGTGGTTGAATGCCAAAGGCACCTTGTGAGGGCGCTAATGACCCTGGCAGTTGATGCGCCAAAAAAAAAAAAAAAAAAAAAAAGTCTACAAAATAAAATAATGTATTCAACTTATTAAATCCATAGTATAATTTGTTCACTCTTTTTAATCCACGTGAATAAAAAAAAAACGAACCTCCCAACGAAAGAAAAAAATGAACAGTAACGAAGTGAGTTAGAAATGTACGTGAGTAAGCGGTAAGTGTTTCTGTATTTTAGTAAAATTAATAAGAAAAATAATTCATACAAATTTCCACTTTATTTTCTTTATTTATTTATTTTTCTTTTCTTTTTTTTTTTCCTTCAACAAAGCTATTCTTTATACTCAGCAGTAGACTTCCATTTTCTATTTTCCACCCAGTTGCCACGTTCAGTCAATAAGGTGTATTTGTATAGTAACAGTTTACTAGTAATACTCACTGGGAGCGGGGCTAGTCTGAACCGAGTAACAGATGTAACAAAGTAATAAATTACTACAGTCCTAACTAAATCCTAGCGACGTGCCCTACAGATTCAGCCGGAACTTCTCCTACATACTCCCCATGTCTCCCATTCCATTACACACCACTTCCACTATACTCATACTACATAATCTCAAACATACAAAAATCCGGCTGCTATATAAAAGATGTCTATTTACTTCCTTTCTTTAAACTTTCTCTTTTTGTATTAGCTTAAATTTAAAAAAAAATCTCCTGCGAAAAAATCATAATTCTTTCTCTTAATTAGATAGTACAATTATACTTTACAAATTTTCATATAACTCGATTTTTACTCAATGTTTATATGCCTTAAACAATTACTATTTAAGATAATGTTGGGTGAATCGGATGAAAACCAATTTGCTTATTTCAAATATAGACTACATTTTTTTTTTTTTTTTTTACGAATTCTTAAAGTAGATTTTTTTTTAATGAAATTGAACGAGAAAAATCCGTTGCAAATTTGCTGAGATATTAAATTCGAATGTAGAGAAATTCTCTTCCTTCTGGTTCGTATTATTCCACAATTTTTTTATTTTTTTAAGATTATAGTCAAATAAGGCAAAAACATAAGTCATATTAGTTGTTCAAAATGGGCGCCTGTAATTTATAATTATATAATGGGCGCCTGTGATTATAAGCTCTCACATACGCCCTTTTTGTTCAGTTTTCATTGGCCGCACTCATTGTAGAATCAGGACAGATTTCTTCACAGTTTTCAAATTCTTTAAACTCTTCTACAGTGGGGTGGCAGGGTTAAAGTTGTATATTTTTTTTTTTTTTAAGTCAAGGGAAACTAATCCAGATGCCGAGATCTGTGTAGTGGGCGAGCCATTGAATAGGACCGTCCGTGCCAATCCATTTACCTCGATAGGTTCAATCAAGATAACACGTTATTATACTCGCTTTATGAGCGGGAGATCTATCTTGCTGAAAGTAACATCATTTACCAGCTTGCTAGAAGCAGACTGGGAGAACTTCATTTAAAAAAATGAAGATATCTAATTGTGATCAATGTTTCATTGTTCAAAATTACGGATCTGCGCCTATTTGCGAAAACTCTACCTGTTAAATAATCCACTACAGGATAATAAATAAATCACTACAGGAGTATAAATCATTATTTACATTCACCACTTGATAAAATAGGTTTTTGCATTATTTGACTAAAACCTTTAAAACAATCGAATAATAGCATTCGAAAGGCAGAGAATTTCTCTACATTAAAATTGTTTAACTCAGGGAATATTCAACGGATTTTTCTCGTTCAATAATCATTTTTCATTAAAAAAAAAAAAAAGAAATTTATTTTTAGAGTTTGTTAAAAATAATATTTGGTGTAATTTGTGTAAGAAACTTGTTTCGAAATCTCTTATTTTTATAATTAATAAAAATCATTATCACACATTTGGATTACTTGAAAAAATAAGTAGGGTATGGTGTGGAATATTTTTTTTATCAGACATTAATTGGAAGACTGAATTGGTTAGGACATGTGGAGAGGATGGTGGAGAACAGGATCCCTAAACGACTTTTATATGGAAGACCCGAAGGCGTCAGAAAAAGAGGTAGACCAAGAATGAGATGGCTTGATGACGTCGAGGAGGACTTGAGGAAAATGGGTGTGCGAAGGTGGAGATTAAAGGCTCTTGATAGAGTTCAGTGGAGAGCCTTGATTGAGGAGGCCCTGGTCCTTTCAGGACTGTAGCGCCGAGGAAAGAAGAAGAAGATTAATTGGTGAACGTTAAAATTATCACCCTATATCGTATATTAAAGAAACTTTTATGTTTCTTATTTAATCTCCAGGATTCTGGATCAATATGAGTTTTGTATTCTGACAGTTTGGTTCTCTTGGATACCTATATCTTCCTGACCGTAATAAACATCCTACTAACAGCATTCATCCTTTCCCTAAACTCTAGGAGTGGCTCCTAAGAACCTAAAATTTGTAATCTCATCCATGTTTTTCCCTTTTACACCCCTTCCCCTTCCCAATTCTACAATCCCTTCCACGTTTTTCACAGTTCTGTTCTGTGCATTTACCTTCCCTCATTACTTTCGTTTATTTTACACGTTAAAAATTTTCAAATTATAAATAAGTTCTCGGTTGTTATTAACCAATACCACCAAATCGTCTGCGAAAACTAGGGAGTAGGCTTGAGGGCCAGATTATAGTAGTTCATTTGAAAGCTATGCACTTTTAGTTTGGCAACTTTAATAACTTTTCCATCAGTATCACAAAGAGAAGCCGGGTCAAATTGCATCCTTGCTGGAAACCATTATTTAGATTTCTCACATATGCTGCGGAACTAATACTTCACTTTAAATAGACAGCTTATCGCCAGTATAGTATCTTTATCTACTCCCTTCCACCCCAATACTTTCATTATAAGAATAATCTTCTATGAATAATCGATAAATTTAATGAGAGCTATGATTTTAGAATTTAAATAATTGAGAGTTTTGGAGAAGAATAATTTCATATTATAACGCAAACACAGAAGACCCTATCTCCCAAAAATGGAGACCACTTTCTGATTTTAACATATATGTAAATATGTTCGCTGAAATTATTACTATGAGTGGATTATTTCTGAGCTTATTGCTATATCGACATGCTTGCCTTTCTGGTCATTTCACCCTCATCTACCCAGATGCTAGAAATTTATCATTTCTATAGAGTTTGGCAATTTGTTATTGTTTGGAATAAAACTTTTTCTCTTCACTTATGTATCAGATATGTACATATTAGTAGTATATATATCTTAGCAGCAAACATGTATACATTCTAGTACGAATACACATATACAAGCAAAATTCATATGCATAGGACACATATATGAACAATCTACGTATTAAAAGAGAATAAAGAATAATCCTTGTAGTAAGAGTGGTGTATACAAACAGCCTACATTGTAAATGAAACAAAACTCTCTCACAAAACTCATCTCCAGATCAACTGAAATTTATCGTTTGCCCTCCCTTGTGAATTGCTTTTGTTTTTTCTATACTGAAAGTGAGCAGAGAGTTTCTACATTGCGGCCACCCAGCCCTATCCGACTGGACAAACAAAACTGGTCCAGTATTTACTGAGTCTAAATGAATCCATGGAATGTCCACACTATTATTCTTCTTTCATGACAACTCTCTTAATATATCATCAGCTATGAAAGAACCGGTGTTACAAAAAAAAAAATATTAAGTATTATTTCTTAATATTCCAGACTTCATGTAATTTGTTTATTGTTTTCTACTCTCTTTATACAGGGTGTTTCAGGGTTAAGTAGCCAAACTAAAAATTTGAACTAAGGACCTCAAAACAAGAAAAAAATTTCCTATGGTGTTATGTCCGCAAACGCTTTATTTAGGAGATATACACACCTAAAGATTTTCATTGTTATGAATTATTTAGGCATAGTAAATAAATAAAACTTATTTTATTTGTTCCAACTACTTTATTTATTAAATGTAAACATTAAGATTCATATTAAATGTTGTTCAAAGTGATTTCCTTGAGCATTAAGACAGGCTCGGCATCTTTCTTCAACAGCAGCAGTGGCAGAACGGCACTGGATATGTGTTATTGTTTCACAAGTTTCAATTATGCTCCTTCGTAAAGAATTAAGGTCATTGACCGGCCTTGCATAGACTTTTTGTTTAATGTCGCCCCAAACAAAAAAATCCAGTGGTGTCAGATCTGGAGAGCGAGCAGGCCAAGCCACTGGTCCTGCACGGCCGGTCCATTGATTGGGTTAATTAACATTTAGCCACTATCGTGGACCTCTTCCGTAATGTGCAGGACAACCATCTAATTGAAACCACATGTTCCTTTTTAGTTGTAGCGGAATATCTTCAACTAAATCATAGTAATCATTATTAAGAAATTCCAAAAATGTGTCCGCATTGAGTCGAGGTGGTAAGAAATGCGGACCTATTAAAATATTGTCTATTACCCCAACCACACATTGCACTGAAACTCGTGCTGAAAATGATGCTGACGAATTGCATGGGGATTTTCATGCAACCAGAGATGATTATTTTTCTGGATTGATTATTCAATTATTCATCGGTTCAGAAAATTTCTCCTGAAAAGTGTGGATTGTGATCAGCTTGATTTAAATACCAATCTGAAAAATTTCTTCTTTGCCGTAAATCTTGCGGTAATAAATTTTTTACCCGTTGATAATGATATGGGTGACGTCCATCTGCAATGAGAGTTCTCCATACTGTAATTGGCGTAACATTTAATTCTGCTCCAGCACTTCGTACACCGGCAGATGGTATCATCAAAATATTGTTAATGCTCAAGGAAATCACTTTGAACAACATTTAATATGAATGTTAATGTTTACATTTAATAAATAAAGTAGTTGGTACAAATAAAATAAATTTTATTTATTTACTATGCCTAAATAATTCAAAACAATGAAAATCTTTAGGTGTGAATATCTCCTAAACAAAGCGTTTGCGGACATAGTATCATAGGACATTTTTTTCTTGTTTTGAGGTCCTTAATTCAAATTTTCAGTTTGGCTACTTAACCCTGAAACACCCATAAAGAACCGGTATTACAAAAAAAAAAAAAAAACCAAGGATATAAAAGGATTGTTTTCTTAATATTCCAGAATTCATGTAATTTGTTTGTTGTTTTCTATTTTTATTTATCAATATCCACCCGGTGGTCAGCAATACACAGAGAAGGCTCCGGGCGCGTATAACTTCGGACGTTGAAGCGTCTTAACTTAAAAAACAAAATTATAGTCAAATTAATACTTTGGAGCTTACCTAATACATGACCCAAATTTTTAATGTTCTATGGCTTGAAGCTACAGATTCAGACATACTGTACAATAAATCTATCCTCGCAAAATTACGGTTCTCCGTGTTCACATTCATCATGCTCAGTAATAACTGAAAGCAAATAAATAAAAAAATAAAAATAAAAAACAAATTCACATTATAATTAAATGATATTCTCACCAAGGAACAAAACTGTATTAATTCTTTGTAGAAATGCATAAGAAATCCGAATGACTCATTTTTTTTGTATTTTAAGGAATTAGGCAGGCCGGGAAATATTATACGGTATACAATTGCTTCCGAAAAAAATTGCAATATGATTGTTAATAATGTGTGTAAGATATGAAGAGTTAAAAAACAGTAAAGCGCCGCTATAATATAAATATGTAAGCCATTTTTTAATTGTATTTTCTCTTATGAAAAATTGTGTAAAAAAAAAAATCGAATCTACGAATCTCTCGTATATAGAACAGTGATCCTAATATTTACGACATGGACCGAAGTGAAGTAATTTTTTTTACTTCTTCAACGCGCCTGCTCATGTATGTAATTATACAATGTTTAAACCCGCATCACATGACCATATTACTGAATAGTATACTACTTTTTTTTTAAGGCACTATCCTACCACCCCATAGGTTTATGATGAATCAATAAATTTATTGCAACATTTATCATTATTTGTTTACCTTACTTTTTTATTAACTATGCTTACCATTAATATAAATTTTGTAAATTATAAATTCAGTAGTTTATTTACAGAAGAGAGTAATTAAAGGTTGGTAAAAACGGCAAATTTCCATCTGACATTGCAGACGTAATATACGGCTTTTATAAATATAAATTATTAAAAAAATAATAATAATAACAAAATAATAATTACAACAGTGTAATAGATAGTAATAATTAAAAATAACAAAATAATGTAAAATTACAGCTAAAATGAAAAAAAAAAAAAAATCTGGTCTCAAATACTCACACGAGTTACTCTTACATATCGTTTAATATTGACTATTAGTATGAGGAAGTATGCTAGATTTTTGAAATTGAGTTTTCACAGGAAATATACGTTTTGAGGTCTCCTGAGTTTAAAAAAGTGGTTTTTAGAAAATGGTCTGTTCGTGAGTCTATGTGTGTGTAGATAGAATATCTATGGCTGTGTAAATAGAATATCTCAAAAACGAAAAGTTTCAGGAAACTCATACTTGGTGTTCCGTTTAGGTACAACTACCGCATGTCGAAACCCCAAGTTTGAAGAAAATTGGATCATCAAAAATGCATTTTTTGTTCAAAAGTAGTTTTCAGTTTTCTGCTATTTTCTCTAATACAGTTCCAACGATTTTCATTCCAAACGACATCAATATTAACTAAACATATAAATAGCAACTACAGCTTTTATTTACAACATTTCTCCGGGAAAATTCATTTAAGTGTTCTTTCAGTTATGTTTTCCTCTAATATTGTATTCAAAAATGTGCTACATAATTTTGTCAATTAAATAATATTAATTAGAATTGTAATATAAATTACTAAAATTTTTAGTTTGAAGAAAATGGTTGACCGGAAGTGCAACTTTAATGAATAAATTTTTCCGTATTTTGCACTCGGTAATCTTAGAATTCTTGCAATGCATTTTCTGTATCCGGTATTTTATCCGTCGTAGCATGCATATTAGTTTTGTTCCTGACCGGTTTCGGATATTCATACATCGTCAGAGTAAATTCACCAAGTTCGTGTAGAGAGTTCACTTCAACAAAATGTTTCTGTAAACTCACACTTGTAGGTTGTACATCATATACTTGTTGGATATACAACCAACAAGTATGAGCCTACAGAAACATTTTGTTGAAGTGAATTCTCTACACGAACTTGGTGAATTTGCTATGACGATGGATGGATATCCGAAACCGGACAGAAACAAAACTAATATGCATGCTACGACGGATAAAGTACCGGATGTTATCCAGCATTGCGGACCCAGCCACATTTTTAGCATTTACTGTACCTCGTATTATTTTGGTAGCAGTGCCACAAATCACCTGTTTAGTCTGTTTTGTTGTATGTAGTGAAATTTTTTCTTCAGTCCCATTGTTGTGACAAAATTTTTATACATTTACCATTTAACACATTTCTGCATTTACCTCTTCCAGTCCTGCATTAAAGATCTTCCTCAACTGCCTCACTGGCATGCAATGGAGACAAATAAAATAATTTCGTTTTGCCTTATGAGTCTGCCTCACCAGTCCTCAGTATAGCCACCTTTGGAGGTTATATACAAATAATTCCATTATTGAATTAAGAATAATACTCTTCTCTATTGCCTTCGAGACAAAACACAAAATATTGTTAATCTATAGACCTGAAGCAAGAGTTTACTATATTCTTTCTATTAAATATTCTAATTACTAACTGATAAGAATACAATATTTATAATTAAAAAAAAAAAAAAAATACAACTAAATCTGATTTTATAGTGAGCGTATTAACAACATATTAATAAGTAAGCAATTTTAATTTTTCTCTTCCTGTAAAATCAGATCTCTGGGGATGTAAAAGTGTTATTTCCAAACAAAATAAAGTAAATAAAATTTAACTAGAGTTTAATTAAATATAAACATTAGATTAGTATTAAGAAATGTTTGAAAATTAAATTAATATTTTACATTTTATAAAGGAAATTGAAATGTTGATATAACTTCTGTTACAATAACAAATATCATTACATTCATTATAATATAACATTCTGCTATAGAATAAGTAAGGGGGGGGTGGCGAAACATTTGCTGCACTTGAAGGAAGATCATTTGATAATTAAGGAGAACCTGGTGTTCATTAAGAAGAGCAAGAGAGAGATGATACTGTCCTGGGTGGATAAAGAGAGGCAAGAAGAATCTTGAAATCAAAGCAGACAGTTAATTAAATTTTACACTCATGCTGATAACGTGTACTCAAGAGAGAATGCTACAAATGGTATATTACAAATATTCAAATATCCTGAGAGAAAATATGGAATATGTATTTATCATTAATAATTTGCAATTGAACTTTTCTATTTTGTTTGTTGATGTAATTATTTCAATGATAATTAATGAGAAATAACATTTATGTGTTTCACTTTCACTTGCCCTTAGCATAAGCATAAGAGAAAGTTTTCAGATTGTAACAAATTTTCAAGCTTGATATTTCATCGGAAACATATATTTTGAGGTTCTCTGAATACTTAAAATCTGATTTTAGCAACAGCGCGCGTCTAGTGTACCGTGAGAGTGTATATGTGTCCATAACTAGGCACCTAGCCTTCTCCAGTGCATTGCCGGTGAAATGTAATTGGTGATGTGTTGTAGTAGCTTGTGTATTTGTATAAGAAGTTGCTGTAGCACGAGCGGTTTAGTAAAAGGGGACTTGTAAGTATATATGTTTAAGAGAGAAGTATTAGTAATAATCAAGAGAGCATCACTGTTTTTTAAAATAAATATATTATTCTCTAAGAAAATTTAGGTACTTTACAATATCACAACTACATCTTAATAAATCAGACGTTTATCTAGAATAAAGGCAAATCACTATCACTGGCACTGAGTTTAAGAGAGTGATTCCCTAAAGCAAGTGTTCTGGCTTGAATGTCTGTTTTAGACTGTCTTGAAGGAATGTCCTCTTTCATAGTTCAAATCCTTTCAAATAATGTTGGTATGTCTGGAGGGGGTTTTATTGTTTTACCCCTAACTGTTTCTTACCCTTTGTCTCTTGGTTTGCATAGACCTAGATTGTAATACCTGGCTCTATCCCCATAACTAAAATACACTATTTGAACTTGCTAATTTTCACAAAATTATTTTACTTAACTATTTTCCAAAACTATTTTTTTCCATTTCGTTCTTCCACTACACCGGCTTCTTCTCGTTGAAGTAAATAATGGCGACATGAGTGAGTAGTGTGCTGTAGGAAAAGAAAATCTAACAGTAGCACTGCCTAAACTTGTGCGCTTCATAACAACTGTTTGCTCTACTTTCTTATTTTCTTGCTTCATTCATTCATTTGCTTGTTTGTTTTTTTTTATTTATTATTATTTATACTAGAATTCATTTTTTAAGCGGAAGATGTATTAATAATTAACAATATTGGATTGTGATCTTTTAGGTTTCCGCGGCCATTTTCATGAAAAGAAACTTGCGTTTCCACTTGAAAGCCAATAAGGCATTGCCAGTACCGGGTCAAGGTATCACGATCCTCAAGAGGCTCATTGCAACATGGGCGAAACGTCGGTTTTTAGCAAACACTGAGGAGTCTCAACCTGGAAACTCAAATGTTGTTCAATATTTGCTAGTGTTTGCAATACTGGATAATAACCAAATATTATCCGTCCTAGCATGTTTTTTTTTACTCTGACAGAGGAGAACCCGAAACTTATTGTAGCCAACTTAAAGAAGCAGGCTACGACCGATAAAATCCCAGGAATAATGACCAAAATTATACGTACTTGCTTTTTTTTTTTAGTAAAATAATCCAAGGCGAAATGTGATGCAGGTTTCTTATTTTTGAGTATTTTTTATTCTTCATTTTAATCCGCTTTTACACACAGGTGTATATCAAACAATTCTATAATCCAATGTCTACCAAACTTCATTATTGTTAAATAGAAATAGAAAAAGATTCTTAAATGCATTTTAGGGTTTAAAATGGTTTTAAAAGAAGAGTTTTTGGATCTTTTTATTTCCTTTTAAATCGCACTTTTAATTGTTTTCAGGACTGACTGCTTATTTCACGATAGAATGGTATGTAATTTCAGTTCGCCTTAACTGGAATTACACCATTCAACTCACGTTTATCAAGAGTAGAAAAGGGAATACAATTGTTCTCATAAAATAACATTAACGCAATTTGGCGGCTCTCTCTTTTAAAAGCATAGATTCTGTTTGTACTTTTTTTTTTTTAACGCAGCCCTTTCTAAATCCTGGTTGCTTTCTAAGCCCGGTTTTAGGGTTCACATTTTCTACAAACTTTCCATAGTATGAGTTTATTTTTACAAAAAGCTAATAAACATCCCCTCCATTCCTTTGTACTAAAGTCTGTTCCTTCAAAACTGATGTCATTATATCTGGGTGAATTATTAAAGAGGGAATTGTGGTTGAAGAATGGTGAAAAGGGGTTTGTTGGTGAAATAGACTTGGTATGATGAGGTAGTCCAAGTCTAATGACTGAATGGGATGGGTGAGTTACGTGCAGAAATATAATCTGAACTCTCCTTAATTTAATAATAGACCCATCCCTATACGATTGTCAGATGAGTTGACAAGATGTACTGACGAGTTGGTATTGAACATTTCATAATTTCATAAACTCTATGTTTCAACTTGGAATAGACTTCAATAAATTATTTAATGACAGTGGTTTGCACGATTAATATTGGCACTAGAGCGTACTCATTACACTGCCGGCCTTCCAATAGATCCTTTACAAATTATACCGTCCTTCACTGGACGAGAGCTGTATAGCCTCCTCGGAGAAGAACATCTAAGAATAGCAACTCTGGACTCAAAACTGTATCTCCGTTACCATTGAGCTAATACTGGCAGGATGTCTGTAGTGCACATCATTCTGATTCTTCAAACATCGTCAATAGCCACTGTTACTCACATAATTTATATTTACCGTTTTTATTTAGTAAGGAGAATTTAAGTATAGAATACAGATAGCGACTACAGACCAAAGATAATTGGCTGGCTAAAGATAATTTCTTGATCATGACTTCTGTATGACCGTAGACGAAGCCATAGACATTTTTTGAAATATTTTTTTGACAATTGTTTAAGACTAGTTATTTTAGACAGTCAAATTGTCCCATATTTATTGATAGAGACCATGGAAAATTGGGCAGAGCTTGTTATTTAAACTGGTGGTCATGTCGAGCGTTGGATAGCATAGGTCGTGTCAGATGCGCATTACTATGCATACATAGTAGCTTTTCACTATGATAAGAATAAGAAGCGTGATATCAATACCGCTAATGTTTGATATGATTAGAAGTATAGCATTTCCAACACACATCATCCACAGATGATCCACTGCAAATATGTCGAACGCTGGAATCGCTTAGGGTGTGAGAGGGGCTCAGTGAGAGCGCAGAGACGCTATTAGTGTTAGATCTAGCAAACGTATTATCACAAGCGCAGTGATTTAGGATAATAAGGAAATATAATTCCATCACTTGATATCATCATTTAATAAAAATATTTGCAGCCATAGCCGCGTCTAGTAAAGACTAAGAAACCTGAAATATCTAAATTTCTTGAAAGGATCTGAGGTCAGATACTTCAAGCAGTTATTATGTTGTTAGAAGATACCTAGATTATATAATTAGAAGATAAGGGAAGGAATTAGCTCAATAGTTGTGGCTGGACTAGCAACGCGGATTTTTCAGGTTCGAATCCAGCATCCTGCCTTTAGATTTTCTCTTCCTAGGAGCCTCTACTGCTCACTGTCCGGTGGTTTACTGGAGATCATGGTCGAGCTGGACCAGAATACCTTTCTATAGATGCAATAGCAACGTTAGTACATTAAAGAAAGCGCAAGACTATCTGAAATACATGTTTGCAACACACAAGGAGAAACTGCTAAGCCAATATAGTGTGACCAATGTTTAATTAAATTAGATCATGGGAAAAAAATGCCAGTTAAAACTTTATGATACCAACGTGAACTTTATGATATTCTGTGCAATATGAACTAGACTGAAAACATGGAGCATAGTTTGCTCCATTGTACTCCATTACAATCTTAGAAGAATAAATTCACAGTCTTTCTACAAAAAGTTACAAACATTAAATAGCAATAATCGCACCTCAGAAGACCTTCACTGGTTACGATATTGCCATTGCACAAGATCCAGGTCTGAATCTGTGGTCTAGAAACGGTTTATTATTATTTTCCTTTGGGGTATTGGATAGCGTAAAACTTGATCCTTCCCCACAGACGAATAATAATAAGAAGACTAGACAGAGAAGGAAATAGCTAAGTGGTTAGTGAAATCCCACGCGGGGGATCCAGGTTCGGCCCAACTGTGCTGCTCTTAGATTTCTTCTTCCTAGGAGCCTGTACAGCTCACTATCCGGTGACTGACAGTGTGTTTGTAACGAGAGGACATCGTCCGAAAGCCGGCAGTGCTCTGAGAAGGCTCCGGGCGCCAATGACCATAGATGTTGCCGCATCCTAAATAAAAAAAAAACATTAAATATTGATAACCTTGATTAAGAAAATAAAATATATTATTCATAACAACAAAATACAAAACTGAGAAGTGTTTTTGTCAATGAATAAAATAAAGTAAAGTTAATATTAGGGGTGAGAATAGCTCAGCTTTACCGCACTGGACTTGCAACACGGAAGTCTCCGGTTCGAGCCTAGCAGAGATTTCTTAGATTTTCTTATCCTAAAAGCTTATACAGCTCACTGTACCGTAAAGAGTAGTGTTGTTTATAACAAAAAAAAACACTATAGTGTTTTGAGACCGGTAGTGCACTGATTTGACTCAAAACTTTGGGTTTTGGATGGAACAGGATTTTGCCTCCTCCTTAGACAATAAAAAAAAGCTTTTTTTTTTAATACAAATCTAGGATATATAAACTGATAGATATATTATACATAATAAAGATAAATTTGTAATGGGTATGTATCCAGTAACAATAATACAAAACTTTGTATAATAAAAATACGTATAACAAAATAATAGAACGTTAAGCAATCTAAGCTCATAATATAATACAATTGTAAACAAACTAATAATAAATGACTGTTAAACCAATTCATTCGATTTCATATGAATTTAATTTCGTTTTATAAAAAAAATTATTAATTTTTTAATACCCTACTATCTGCATGTATCACAGATATATTACAGGGTACTAAAATGTAAATTCAATTGTATTCTTCTAAACAATTGCTAATAGATTAACAATGTTTGTTATATGTAACTATAATGATTAAATTCAAACCTCAAATAAAACATAAACAATAAGATTGAAATTATATGAGAAATTCATATTATTATGTACGTAACATTCATATAGTAAATTCGTGCAATCTCTATATTTTATATATATACACAAAACCCAGAGGTACACGCAAATTTTCGCACATAAAATACACACAAACACACAAATAAAGAAATAAATATAAAAACATACGTACAAAATTAATTAATCATATAAAAGAATAAGGATGTGCAATACAATTTTATTGATAAAAACTTTAAAATCGATAAGATTAAAAATATATTTAATTTTTTTTTATTTTGTTTGAATGGCCTACATTCTTCTTTTAATATGATTTTAGATTAGAGCAATGAATGAGGACCCCCCCCACATTAGCCCAAGCAAATCCGCTTGTGTCTGGAGTTTAATATTATCAGAAGGAATAGTCTTGAGGTCATAATAAAGATGAGCAATTAATAAACAGACAATTTTAATTAATATAAATCCATTGTATTTTAACCTTTTTAATACTAGTGCTATAAATTATTAATCCATTTTTTATATTTTAAAGATAAATTGTTATGTATTGTGAAATATCGTTTTTTGTTGTAAGTTATTTGTTTGTAATATCCTGTAATACACTATGTAGCTAGTACCATGCCTCGGGCATAAATACAATAAATTATTATTATTATTATTAATTCTCAAATCATGAAGTCTAAATAATTTTAGAAAAAATATTATAAGAATATTTTTTCTTGTGAAAATTAATTTTTTTTTTCTCTTTTTTTTAGGTTAAATTTAAAGAATGAGAAATTACCTTCTTATATCTCTGGTTATATTTAAAGTTTTATTGAACAAACAAAACAAAAATGTCTGGCTGTCACAACCCTTGGGACGTTGGAATAAAGCGGTTTTCGACTTGTTCAAGACAAGTTTTAAATCGAGTTAGCTTGCACTCAGACAAGAAGTATGGCGTCTTCTCACACTCATACCATACCGGCTGACAAAGTAGTGAACAGGCCAACTTACACACAAAATACTTGTCGGAATTAGCCCTCTTTGAGTGAATATAAAACCCCTCCCAACTTATCATCATCCGCTATTCAACACTTCATAATCATCAACATCAATATCTTCTTGTTGTTGTACGTATATATCTTTGTGACTTAAACAAGTTAATTGCATTCACTGAAAGTTTTCATTTATGTTGAAAAATATTAATGTCATTTAATCGTTTTTAAAATTTAGAAATTTGTCAATAATTTTTTTAAAATATTATTACTATTATACAGAAATGATTTTTCTCACTATTGTTGAATACAGTCCGTTTTTTTTTGTTTTTTTTATTTATTTCTTGCTTCAATGTAGAAAAATAATGAAAAGGTTTTCCTTGTTCCACCGAATTACTTTAGTCATAAATAAGGGTGCTCATTTTATATCTCATCATTGGCGTCATTTATAATTTCTTCAAAACGAAACATTTTTACTTACAATTTAAGAAACTCTATTTTCCCTTCGTATAAAACGGTATTTTCCTCCCTGACGCAAGAGAAGGTAAAAACAATAGCAAATATTGTTCCAGAACATAAATGAACGCTACTTTGTCTTTTGTTTTTGTAATAGACTTAGAATTGTTCTGCAACTTTAAAGTGGGAACTGCAAAACTATCGGCTAGCTACAAATTAAAAACATATTGTTCATTTCTTGGACTTATTAGTAGTGAAAAATGGTAACAATACCTCTTTTTGAAAAATATAGAACTTTTAAGGTGTTCTAGTAGTTTAGTAACTATTTTTCGTCATTCAGTAGAATTTGTTTCAATAAAATCTATTTTTAAGTATTTGATAATCGCTACTTCCCCTTATACACTGCTCTCTACTTTTGCAGATTACACTGCCATCCTCTACCCGCATATGGATCCCATATTTGCATTTAGAAATCTTCAAAACCATTTAAGTTCACTGGAAACCTGGTGCAAAAAATGGTGAATAAAAAAATTAACGAGGCAAATTGCCAATGCACTACTTTTATATTAAGACGGACTACACTGTCCCCTCTATACTCTAATGGTATTTCTCTTCCAACTGCTGACTGTGTACGCTATTAGGCTTATACATCGACTGGAACCCCCATACACGACAACAAAAAAACAAGACCTCAACAGACGATTTAAACTATTATCACTGCTACTCGGCAGAAGATCTAAACTATTTCTATAATATAAAAGACTGATATACGTAATAATACTCAAACTTAGGTAGATATACGCTATTAAACTAGGGGGGTTCAATCAAACATTCCTATTACCGCCGAAACCAGTCATTCCAATCCAAAATCCGCAGAAAAATTGTTAATGCACCATTCTGTATGTCAAATCTTAACCTACATCAAGATCTCAGTATTCCTTACATAGTCGAAGTTGCTGAATCCAAATATAAAAAGTTCCATCTTTGCCTCACTGCTCACCCTAATCCTTTAATACGCCAGCTAGGTTCCTCTACTCTTCCAGATAATCCGCCCAGACGATTGAAAGCCGCTGGCCTCGAGACTCTCTAATAATTAACTAAATTATAAAGGGCCATATGTTTCTTAGGGAGTCTCATCGCTGGGTGAGTTCTCCACACAAGTGGTTCAAGTGATTTGTGTTATCTTTCCCCACATTTACTATTGTATTTATATACAGATTTAAATTACTAATAAATGAAAAAATAAATAATAAAACTATTTGCTAGGCAAAAATTAAATAAAGAAAGATGTTAAAAAAAAATTAAAAATTATTACAGTTTAAATAAAATGAACAATATTCAATTTACTAAGCGCTAAACTTGAAAATTCGATGTAAATGATTTAAACAAAACAAAAAAAAAGTAAAAAAAAAAAAAAAAAATGATAGAATCAGACACTGACTTTTCTCTCTTTTCTGCTACCCTTGTAGAAAACACTAGCGCTTTACTTAAAACGAATTAAAGGCGACATTGACGCTCCAAAGGGAATCAAATTACAAGAAGGAACCTTTTTTCCAGTAGAAAGTAGGTAGTGTGGGCGGAGTTAGGAGCACAACATATTATTGTCAGCCTAGCAAGCTTGCTGAGCTAGTCGCTCCGCTCTCTCACACTCGTTCTCTCTCTTTTTCACTGTCGTTACTAGAAGAGAGTTTGGGATCCAATTTGCGTGACGAGGCTTGGACGTTCTTTGCTTATGTCGCTATCCTCTATCTGTCGCCTACAACACAATCCAAAACAACCCTCGCAAGTAGTAGCCTGACAGTACCTCCCTCGGTTGTTGCCAACATTTCAGGATTTAGACAAGGGGTGGGCTTAGTGGTAGAAAACCATTTGTCTGTACGGGCACTAGGGAGAAGATTCGACGGAGGACAAAGGTTGGACAGTGACGAGAGTGATTTGTCACCGCTTGCAGCCGTGTAGCCAGAGACATAACAACAGAACATGGTCGATAAGTAGATAGATGTTGTCCACACTCTACTAATACACAACACAAGAGAGATTGTTGCAAGTGGCAGCAAACACTAGATAGAAATAAACTGTTTATATGGCACAGTTTGGTTCATAAATAAATGGAATACTGTCATATTAAGAGCATTAAAGAAAAAAGTTTGATTTGCTTAATTAAATGTTTAAATTTTAATAAATACTGTTACAATAACAACTGTATAGTATTTCTTAAATATTATAATGTTCCAAGAGATATTTAGAGGAATATTAAATAATTATTCATTATTATTACCTTCCAAGGTTAGAAGTTGATTTAGTACTTATCGTTTTACCAGAAATAAGCAAGTTTTCTCATATTATAAACGCAGTAATTTCTATATAATTTATTTTAATATTTTGTTTTCTATTTAGTTTTGATTTATACTATTTAATCAGTTTGTCAATACGTCATTATTTTAGATATTAATATTTACTAATAAACAGAAATAGAAACTTAGTAACGCTCAATTTTGGGGAGCATGTGAAAATTAGCAACTGATATTTTATGGATAACAATTAGTGATGTATGCCGGCCTTATAACATAAATTGGTGAACAGAGATTCATCTTACCGACAAAATTTATGATCAGTCCTAACGGTTTATTTTTATTTTTCTGAGCTTCCTGTTCAGTCTATGTCTCTGGATTTTAACTTTAGCCTGCGTTTTTTTTTTCAGACCATCTGCTGTAACGCTAAAAAAGTAAGAAGTCCATTTTTTTTTTTTTTGAACCTCTTTATCAGAAAAAAGAGAAACAATATGAGCCTTCTTGAAGGCATTTGAACGTTGTCTTGAAATTTACTCAGAATCACGTGCAGGTCTTGTGAAGCTTGCAAACTTAATAACTTTCTTTCTTCAGTCTTATTTCATCTTACGCAACCATTCTCAGCAAAATTTCCAACTTAATTGGTTATAGTAATATAACTTCATGAAATAATCTTCATTCTTTTGATGGCATGTTATAAATATTGCTGGACAAGGTCTGTTTCAAGATTATATGTTTTTTACATCAATTCACTTAATAATTAATTCATTCTTTATATTGAATACTGAGAAATTTGGAGGAAAATTTTACTCTGTGCTGCTCCAGCCTACTCAATATCTTTATTTGTCCCTCAACCGTCATGTCCCTCATTGCATCAATCGATCTACACTCCCTGTGAACTACCTGAAGTTTGCATTCATATTGTTATATAGGGAAGGGAATATTGGTTAGCGTAATGGAATCCCACGCGGAGGACCCGGGTTTGAGTCCAGTTGTGCTGCTGTTAGATTTCTTTCTTCCTAGGAGCGTCTACAGCTCACTGTCCGGTGAAGGACAGTGTTGTCTGTAACGGCAGAACATTGTCCGGAGGCCGACAGTGCACTCGGAAGGCTCCAGGCGCCAATGACCACAGATATTAAACCGCCTTAAATTAAAGAAAACAAAAATTGTTATAGATGTATTCGGTTAACGGTCTACCCAACGATTAGTTATTTCAAACATGAACTGCATTCGCTATATTCACTAGCTATATTTACTAGAATTTAAAATTGCTATAGATTTCGTTTTCGAATTTTTACGAATTTTCAAAGTGCGTGTTACTTCCAAACTGAACCGTTCTCCTTTTTATTTTCTATTCCACTTATTAAAAGCATCGCGATCGAATCCAAATTTCGAAATTGAGTTTTCATCGGAATTACATGTCTTTAAAGTCCCCTGAGACGTGTTTGTGTGTGTGTGTGTGTGTGTGTGTGTGTGTATATTAACAGAATATCTCAAAAAATGAAAATCACATGCAGCGCAACGGATAATAAATTTTTGGATAATATCCACCACAAAAACCGGAACTACTATGTTACTGAATGTTTTATTTTCAGTTTTTCACAATTAACTACATGTGTCGTGTACATACATATTCCCCCCGTCCATTTTTTCTATGCCGCAACAGCCCATGAATGGCCAAAGGCTTGCCCGACGGCGATTTGAATAGGGAGGCGTGTAGTAAGCACGCCTGCATTTCCTACGCCGTTTAGTTCCTGCCTTCGCTACGTAGGGCGCTACTAACCGTAGCTTCCCACTTTTTATCACGATGCTGGGTCAACTCCGACATTGCTCTCACGGTAATCGAACTCTGAATTCTCCTTGCAAGAAAGGCTAGTGCGCTAGCCACTAGACCAACGCGTAAGTAATACCCAAAAACATTGCAAATGTTTTTATAACTGGAAAAAAAAAATTAATCACAATTTATAAGTTTTATCATAAAAAAAATAAACACAATCATTGTTGAGTAATCAGCATTTTAATTGTAAATTAATGAAGAAATGAAAGGAATATTGAAATAAACTAGGAAATCAATGAATAGACTTGGTTATTTTATTACATTTTAATGGAGGCCCTTATATTCTTTTTCAATACATAAAAGAAGAAAAAAATATTGGTTATTGTGTGAAAGGAACGATGGTCATCCAGTTGGTTGGTTAATGTAGTTTCCTTCTTTTTATGACTGACATGGCTAGTAAATTGCAATGTAAGTACATTTCAAAAGCATTTCCAACTTAGTACTTCCTTTTCAACAGTGAAATCTCAATTTATTTCATTGCAGTATTTCTATTTCTCCGGTGTAACGCATTCCTTTCAAGCTGTTCATATAAAATCAGTTTACTTTAACAAACTGAAATAAGAATTGGTTCTTAGAATTATTTTTACAGTTACCATTAGTACTTTATTCACTAATAAAAAACAAGTCAGACAGATTTTTTTTGGAAAAGTTTATTAAATAATGAAAATTTGTAAGAAAATTGCAGTTGAATTTGGAAATTTTAATCCACAAAAGAAGTAATAAGTTAAATAACTTAAGAGTACTTCAGAAATTTGATATCATTTTTAATTTTACATTTTAAATTAATTTACGTATCATTACCAGTTTTAATTAATCAATATCTCAAATTTGAAACTTTTTTGTGAACAATCTATATCTTCGCGTGAATTGTTTATATTATATGTCTTTAATTTTCGCAATAAACTATTACTTTTATATAATTTAAGATAAATTGTTTTATATGTATGTAATAAAGTATACGATTACAGTATGTCGTTGTAATTGCTGGAATTCTTAGAGCCTGATTATAAATTTACTTAAAATTCTATTTGTTTTTTTATTACATACAGTAATCTTTATTTCTTACCCAATAGTGTGTACCGTTCTTTGTAATGAATTCGAAAAACAAGAATCACAGAAAGTTTACATTTCACATTCCATTAAAGCATTAATAGTATTCTACCGTTCAGTCGTCTGAACAGAAAAAGATTATTAAACTCTGAAAGAAGGGACGGCTGCTTTTGTATTTCATACTTTGTTTCGACTAATAAATCTGGTCTATTTCATTTCTCATTTTAAGTTCAGATAGCAAATGAAACCCTTTTGTATATTTGTTTTTTTTTTTTTTTTTTTTTTAAGCATCACAAAATAATTGGCGTTTTCATTATTTACCCAACCAATCAATTTTTTTTTCTAACGGACCCAATGTTTGTGTTTTTGTCAGTCTGTCTGGCCTGCCTCTTCATGACTGAAGTCTGCAATACTGCTAATTGCTCTGTCCGTCAGTCTCTCGGCCTTACTCTGTCAACTTTGAGTTAGTAAGTTGTCGATCTTTCTGATGTCGGTCTGCTTATTGCTTTTATTGGACTTTATTAATAGATTTTTTAATATGCTTTTGATAAACTGGTAGGGACTGCTTATTTGATGATGCTGTTATTACTAGATATAACCTTTTCCGAAACCTATCATCACTACTACTTAAACATCTCTAAAATCAATGTTCTTCAATTAATATTGCACATGAAGGAATGTCTTTATATCTGCATTAAAAATATCACGTTTTTTTTTTTTTTTTTTAAGTTGCTGCTTTGGAACAGACGAGTGGATGTCATCAGAGGTTTTTCTTTTCAACGTTAGGCACAGGATTATTTAAATATATTAAAACCCTAATATTATCCCCTAAATTAAGGTTTGAAAATTATTGCAGTTATTCACTTATTCTAATTATTTGCACTTAAGAAACGTGCCTATTCCAAATTTAGAAAACTACAGGTCATGCATACCTCTCGTTAAACTGTTTGGCCGAAAGTTTCTAATGAAATAGCAATAGGAGAATGTAAAAAAAAAAGGAGAAAAAGTTTAATTAACATAAAAAACAATTTTTGAATTTGAAATATCTCAGTCTCGACTTATTTAGAATTGAAGCTAAAAAAATTAAATATTTGAATAATTTAGGTATCGATAGTTTAATGAAATGTGACTTACAACAAATTGTTGTTTTTATCAGGTTTAGTTATTATATAAGAGAAAATCGAATATTGGGATAAGAAGTACTTTGGAGTATATGAGTTTAGTAAATTTAAGCATTTTTTTTTTTTTTTACGCCATTTGCAAGGCTTTTTCAGCCATCAGGTGTCTAGCAGTCCAGTATATTGCGGAGTTCTTCTCCATTCATTTCTATAAACTTTATCGTGGACAGTATCCAGAGACTGGCAGGAGTTTAGATGTCCAGCATCCATCGGCTCCTTTAGGCAGAGGAGACATATGGGGGAGTCAACAACTCCTATCCTATTCAGGTGAGCCTGGAGATAGTCGTGCCCAGTCAGAAGGCGGAAATTGGCTGTGGCTACTTTTCTTGGCAGGCAACTGGGCAGGGGCTGCCTAATCAGTATTTCCCATCGTTTACCGCTCGCCTTTTGCTTACGCGATGTATGTAAAGCTTCGTTGACTCTTTCTTTTATTTCACAACAAGCACCTTCGTAGCTGATAGCTTCTGTGGGAGGGGGTAGAAGACTGCCTTTTTTGGCCAAATTGTCAGCCTTTTCGTTTCCAGTGGTGCCGCAGTGACTGGGGATCCACTGGAGAACAATAGTCCAGCCTCCCTTAATCCGATCATGAATTTGTTTGCGGGCCCGCTATCAGTTCCGGAATGGGAACATAGTGCTTGAATTGCTGCCTTAAAGTCTACGAAAAACACAACTTTGCCAGGGGGGCGGGCGTTTAAGATTACCTGTGCAGCCCAATCTACAGCCGCAATCTCGCCATCAAAATTGCTACAGTGGCCTCCCAGCCAACCGCAGTGGTCCACTTCGAGGCTGTGCACACCATAACCAACTCTCTTTAAGCCTGCATCCGTAACAGACGCCGAACCGTCCGTATATATATGTAGCCATTCATCTTGGGGGTAGAAGGTATGGATAACTTCAGCGCTTAAGCGCTTCAGTACCTCAAGGCTAGTCGTACTTTTCAGGGCGTCTTCAAACAGGAAGAGGGAGCAATTGGCAATAAAAAAGGTGGTAATACTCAGAGTTTCGCGGAAATGGTTCACACGCCCCCACAGAGATGTTATACTTGCTTCCAAGCTCCCTAACAGCAGCCAACATGGTTTTTTGGGTTTTGAGGCGCTGGGTGGCTAGTTATTCTGTTTCCAGAAAGAGACTGGAAGTCTTATTAACTTTTCACCAAGTCTCATCGCGGCCCTTTCGCGTCTAACTAAAGGTGGTTCCAGCCCAGTTTGTAGCTCCATAGCTAGAATTGAGGTAGATTTTGCGGCGCCTGTAATAATTCTAAGGGCATTGTTGTGAACTTTTGCAATAGGTCTTAGACTGGCTTCACTTGCGGTTGACAACAACTCTTGACCATATTCCAATGCAGGCCTCACGTAGGTCTTATATGCATTGGTCAGCTTTTCTTGGGTTACGCCCCATTTGACTCCTGTCAACCTCTTGAGAAGTTTTAGGCGTTTCTCTCCACCCTCAGCCAAATTCACGCCATGATCTTTCCAAGAAAGTTTTTGGTCTAATTGTAAGCCCAAGTATTTAACGCTACTCTCCTGTTTAATGTGGGCGCCATTATATTGAAGGGCAATTCTGTGACTCTTTGTAGATAGCGTAAAAAGTTGGCATACTGTTTTCTCCGCATTCACAGTCATGCGATTTGTTGTTGCCCACGTTCCAAGTTCAAGAAGAGTCATTTGGAGCGTTTGTTCAATTGCTGGAATATTGCTGCTTGTAGCCCATATAACCAAATCATAACCAAATCGTCAGCGTAGAGGAGGCATTCAACACTAGGAATCTTGTTAATAGCAGTTATTAGGTCATTCACCATTACATTGAAAAGAATACAACTGATAACTGCACCTTGGGGCAGACCCTGTCTCATCAGTCTAAATCCGGAGAGTCCCGTTTTATATCTGACTCGGGCGTATCGGTCGCTCATAAAAGATTTAAGCCATGTCAGCATATTGTTTGAGATGCCCATTGATTGAAGTTTGTAGGCGACCATCTCTTTGCACACAGTGTCATACGCAGATTTAAAATCAACATATACGGCAATCGTTGACTGTTTTTCTATGAAACCCATTTTTTACATGTTGTGCTAGCCTGGCAACTTGTTCTGTAGTGCTTCTCTTTTGCGGAAACCCGCTTGTTGTTCGTGCAGTAGCTCTTTATTTTCAATGTATGCTTCTAGTCGGTTCAGCACCATTCGCTCCATGACCTTACAGACAGCATTTGTCAGTGATATTGGTCTATAATTGGAGACGGCATTTCCTGTTTTTCCTTTCTTTAAAATCGGGACTATTTCAGCTTGCTTCCAAGATGCTGGGATTCTAGTGTGCCAAACAGTATTGAATAGGAGGAGAATAGTCTGTTTTGCTCTCTCACCAAGGTTAATGAAAAACTCAACTGGGAGGTCGTCAGGTCCAGAACTTCTACCATTTTTGCTAGCTTGTAGGGCTACGTATAGCTCTTGGATGGAGAAGGATTTATCAAATGAGTTATGCTCCATCTCATTCAAACATCCCAGTGTTTTGGTTTTATTAAATTGCAATCGAGACTGAGAGACCTTAGAAAACCTACATGTTTTTGCGTAGTGCTTTATGAAAGCTTTTGCGCAGCTCTTATAGGTTGCAAGTCATTTATTTCTGTTGAGAAAAGGTACATACTATTCGGTGTTGTCTCTTTTCTTCATTGAAGAGACAAAGCTATGTGCTCGCCGGCTATCTCTACCGAAGTCAAGTCGACTGAGAAAATTAGAGAAAGCGGCCCTCTTTGAATGAGTAATGTGCTTTTTAAGTTTAGCTTGGCATTGCTTTAATTGTATCATGCTCTCCAGCGATCTCAAAGATTCAGCTTTAGATCGAGCTTTATCACGGTCGCCTTTTAATTTCTGAAGATCTTCACTCCAGAATGGGGAGTATCTCTTGACGCATCCTCTAGGTATTGTTCTAAGTGCGCACTTCATGATGCTTTCTCGTACCTTATTCCATGAATCCTCTGGATGGTCATTTATTAGTTCTTTCACAACCATTTCGTTTGTCAATGTTGCATATTGAGCATATTGTTTGAATGCTGAAATTTAAGCATGAATGCAAAGCAAATTCGAACTGGTAGGAATAAAAGTGTAAACAGAAATTTTATTACAAGAGTATAATGGGTTCAATTTAGGCCAAGAATGGACGAAGAGAAGGTAGGTCTAAGCGACAGGATGTGTACAAGTACATTTTTGGAATATCTAACAAGTAAATTGCCAAGTATATTCAAGGTTCTCTATGGCATACCATCTAAAAGTTGCAACATGGGCGCATTATTGAAAATTCAACTAGACCCCCATGTAACAACATCAGTAACAACAACAGGAAGCTTTATTATCCTATGATTCCGTCCAAACATTTTCTAGCAACGATGTACAAAGAATAAAGTATTCTGAAAGGATGGTATAGTAGGGCTAAAACTGGACGATTAGGATGGAGTGTGAAATTGAGTGGACAGTAAAACTGAATCTTCTATGGCTTTCCAGTCTTCCTTATTTTGTTTTTCTCAATTTCTCTTTTATGAGCATTCTTTGTACTTTTATCTATTCCTCAACTTGTACTTTCTCTACCCTTATCTTAAAAGTTAATACGTTTTTCTAAATATTCCCAGATATCTTTACTGTAAAGGAATATTATAGTTTAAGAAAATTGTATTTATGTTTTCTTTCTTACTACCTCAAGAATAATTATGGCGAACAGGCTTTTTCAAATTTGAAATTTTCACTGAAAATACATTTTCGGATGTGTGAGAGAAAGATAAACATATTTCCAAAAAACATGTGGTCATATTGAATTCAGACTGAGGATCTTCAGCTAGGCATTGTAGCTAGGCACAATACATCTTCAAGATTACCAATGTGCCTTGCGAATTTTAAAGAACTATTCTGCCTTTTTGATTGATGATATCAAGATGAGATCTTTTAATTTTTAGCCCTCAATTATGTTAATTATGTCAATTGAGGCTAGAGAAATCGGACTCGAGTTCAGATAGGGTGAATAGGAAGTAAGAGGAACAGATGGATTGAGTAATGTTTTGAAATAAGTCAAGAAACTGTTAACTGATACAACTTTACGTAATTAAAATCTCTAGGAAGAAAATGGTTCACTAAAGTCCAGATCTCAAAAAGTGATGAGCAGTATTCTTATTTACGTTCAGTGCACAATTAAAAAAAAAAAAAGAAAAAAAAAAGTTGATTGCATTCAGTTTCACAGTTTCGTTACCATATTTGTATCCAGTCGTAATTTGTAATTATTATAATTCAAGGTTTGGATATGTATGCTTCTCCTCTTCTCAGTTTCCATGTGTTGTCAAAAATGCCCATGGTTTTGTGTTGGAAAAATTCCCTGACTCAATAACATCAGGTTTCTAGAGCCCAAACTTCTAGAAAATTCATGATGAATGTTACAAGAAGATTTATTTATCGCAAATTGCGAAACATAACAAACCGGGTTTGTCTTTATTATTGCATTTGAATTTTTTATACTTATAAAATCTACTGTAGCATAAAAGTTTTATCGAGAAAATAAATTTTCGGATGTTCGGGAACGTTTGATGTCGGTCTTTATTCTAAAGTGTCATTAAAAAAAAGAAGTTTTGTTTGCTTGTAATGCAAAAGTGCATTACATTTTTCTAAGATAACTGGCTTAGGGATTATAAAAATCTTCTTTTTCTTAGTCTTGACCTCATCTACCTTGCGGTGTAGAGGTTTGACAAATAGGGCGCCATCTATCTCAATCTACAATTTTTTGGACTCTTCCCATCCTACTCCTCGTCCGCTGGTTCCTCTTTTGACATTATCCAGCCAACTTATCCTTCTTCTTCCTCTAGGTCGCCTGCCAGAAATCCTAGCCTCCATCGCTTTCCTAGGAAACCGTTTTTTCTCTATCCTGCTTACATGGCCGAACCACCTCAGCTGCGCTCTCTCAATTATTTGATCTTTGCGGATCGCATTTTAACTAGTTCTGATCGTAGTGTTTCTGGTACGGTTTCTCCTGGTCTTACCCTCAACTTTCCGTAGAAACCTCATCCCTGTAACCTGCATGCGACTAAGATCAGATTCCTTTATGGACCATGATTATCCTCCGTAGGTAAGTACGGGCACGAAAGTGTTGGTGCACTGCCATTTTTGTGCCCTTGGCCAATTCTTTCTTGCTGAGAAACTTTCTTTTTTAGGAACAAGAGGAGCTAAATCGGATTATAAAAATGTTATGTATAAATTTATCAAACAGATCGAGGAGAAACAATCATTATTGATAAATATCACTGTTTACATTAAACCGAACGATAAATCGTTGTTTGTAATAAAAAAAAAAAACCTTACAACCATTTTTATGTTACAAAAATATTATGACTAAATTTTTATAAATTACAGCAGTTCTAAAATCAATGTGTTAAATAAATAGGGTAGGCATATAGTAATTTTAAGCTAATAATTATTAACAGAGTTAAAAGAGAGCAAGTTTGTTTACGTAAATGGTGGAATCTTAGTGAAAATCTCTTAGTATGTATAAACAGTGGTATACAACAGTGGGCAAGGTGCTCTATTTATATTATGAATTAAGAGAAATGTTGGTGAGTTTGAATTAAGTTAGGAGAAAGGGGAGACTTAGTTGATAAAATATAAGAGTGTTGAGGTGAAACGATGAAAAAACATCCAGAAGGGTTAAGGATTAGGGAGTAAACAAAATGAGATATAATGAGTGTTAAATATCCAAGAGTAAAATGTATATTTATTTGGTACATGTAGAACTGAGTTTACCACCCGCTTTCCTGACTCTATTTATACATTCTTTGAAACAAAAATGTTTTCTTTTAAATCATAGCAAGAAACTTCAGATTGGTAAATCTCCTTTAATAACGGTTACATACAATTATTTAAACAGTGAGTCTATTAAAAGTGAAAGCCACCTAAGGTCCACAACTTAGTGATATACTCGTATAATGTATACTCATAGATTACAGCTTTACTTCTTTTTAGACGAGAAGAAAGAATCATTCGATTTCGGTACCAAACAAGTGTTAAAAATTGTTAAGAATTCATACAATAGTTTCATGTTTTCTGCACTTTTAGAGAATATAATTTCCTTACACTGAAAAGAAACTTGCAAGTATTTGTAAACGTGTTTAATAATCTGTTCCTTTTCTGCTTCACTTTGTTTAGGTAAGAATCGTAAAGTGCTTGGTTAGATTTTAATCTAATTATAGCTCCTTAAGCCATGGTGTAGGCACATACTCGTAACACTTGTAGAAGGCTCCTTATCTGAATTACTGTACTCTACTTGCCACATATTCAAGATTTGGCGACTTATGTTGCTTTTTTTAGCCTGTCCACTATTTCGTTGTGTCTTAGGCCAAAGTGCCCTCTAATGCCTATCTTAGGCTTCCTTTCTGACATTAGAATATCAATAAGTTCTAATATTTCTAATACAATATTATTAGCAGGATAAGTCGTTTGTGAATTTGCAATTTTTATCAGCGAGATTTTTCTATCGCTCAGCATTGAAAAAAATTTCATGCTGCAAGTTTTAATACATAACAGAACCTGGCGGAGAGCCTGTTCACTCTGGCAAAAACGAATGAATTGAAACGATGAATTCTCTTGTAAGACAGCTAATTTGCAGACGTTGTTATTTGGGTAGTACTCAGCACTTGCCATTAGGCTACTGTATTTGGAACCGTCAGTAAAAATGCATCAGGCCATAGGACTTTTATGAAGTCATTCGAAAGAGCATTTCTAAAGGTAATTGCACCTGAAATAAATCTTCTCTGAAAATGATTTTTATTTTTCTAACAAGCTACGAAAATGATCGGAATAAAGGGGAATATTACCACCGGAATTGTCAATGCCTCGACATTTGGATATATATTGGAAGCTGACCAATAATGGGGGAACATTTTTATTATTCCAGTAATTGCGCATCAGTTGACACATCATATTGTAGAGTTCAACATTAATGCTCAGTAAATTTAGTAAGTGCCGAGCCGATAATGATTGAGATCTATAGATTAATGAGTGACTATGGATTATAGAGTGGCAACTCGCCTGATTGTGCGTAAAGGATATTTATAGGTACGCTATGTAAGAGACTCAAGCATGTTCCTAATATATTTATTCTGCATTATCTGAGCTAACATTGAAATAGATTTCTTGGTCATGTATTAAAAGAAGCAACTAAAGCCCGTAACTGCCCTAATTGTAGGTCTGTAGAATTATAAAGTCGCCAAATCCTTACTAGCCAGTGTTATTGTATATAGTTATTATTTTATTAATATCTTAGGAGCCTTCTCAAAAGTCAATATTAGAAAATCAGTTATAAAAAAATTTCCAAAGTTTTAATCACAATAAATCAATAAACAAATTGATAGCCTATATAAATATAATAGTGATTTGGCGCAAATGAGTTGAAGTTACTGTGTTGTGGTTGGTTCTGCAGAGCTGGAAAGCATCATAAACTTTTTCCGTGATTGCCTGCTTCATTTTGTGGTCATCGACCGGTTTCGGGCGTTCGCCCATCTTCAGGATGCGTTTATCACAAAGTGTAATAACACAGACCAAATTCAATTGCACACAGACCAGCCTTTTAAATGTATTTCCGGACTGTAGCAAAATTTACATTGGCCAGACACAGGAAACTCAGGGAACGATTTGCCGAACACACCACATCATACAAATACAACAAAACTGACTCAAATTGTGCCAGTCACCTAAACACTAACAAACACACACCCGACGACATCTCTAATATCATAAAATTACTATACCCAGGCAAAAAAGGACGACGACTAGACATACTGAAACAACTCGAAATATATAAACACAAGACACAAACCCAGATAAATGAACGGACAAACTTCGCAAGTGAGCAACTATTCAAAACCCTCTTCCCACAATAACAATAAAACACGCAATAAACAATACACAACCCACTTGAAAACCCAACCAAATAGTTCTTAAGTTTAAAAAAAAACAAATAGATTTTAGTTATAGTTTTAAATCTGCTAGTGCTTAAGTCTGTATATACGAATCATAACTGCCTTAAGGTGTATATATGTAAATAATGTCAAGAGAGAAAAATGAAAATGTAACACCGAATGTACGGTACGGCTTGGCTAACACACTTATATAAAATTTTTCAAAAACATTTTTCAATGATACAAAAAGTCAGCACTTAGACTGGTTTAGATTTTTTATGTTTAGGCATGTAAAGAACCCACATTTAGGTATAAATGTGTGCGTGGATGACGTATGTGAATTGTGAAGGGTGAAGTGCGAAATACGTCTAGTGTCTTCAAACAACAGGCTCATATATATTGTTTGATTGTTTCTTTATTTTGATTGTTTCTTCATTTTAGTTTAACCAAAATATTTTTTATTTATCTATATATTTATTATTTATTTATCTCTTATGACCATACAACTCGTAATCTGTCTTTTCTTGTCAGTGACGATTTCACAGCAGCACACAGATGATGCAGTGTTATTTCACGCTGTTATAAATAAATTAACCAGAATAATAAGATATTATAGATAGTTAATTATAAAGTGAATCTCCCTCCTACAACGGAGTTTAAGATTAGACCTCCACGTGTTGATGTTTTTATTTTTTATAAAATGACTTAATATGCCCCCTTTAAAAAATCCAAACACGTGTTTCTTTGGCACTCAGGCATCACCACCCTACCCCTATTGACCTAGTTTAAGAGTTTAGTTTTTATATACATTTAAAAGGCTAGTCAGTGTGGAAATCTGAATTTGCTCTGTGCAAGTCTGTGTTATCATACTGTGTGACAAACGCATCCTGATGATGGGCATACGCCCGAAACCGATCAATGACCACAAAATGAAGCAGGCTGTAACGGAAAATGTCTCTGAAGTTGAAGTTACTTTATAACTAAAATTTTGTCCATCCGCTGTACATTTGTACCTGAATTGCGTCGAAACTGCTCGAAATAATTTGACAGACATAAATGTTACACAGGTTAAATTGAAAAATGACGTTTTATTTTAACACAGAAATAAACATCAATATAAGTTTAAAAAAGTAAAAAAAGTAAAGTAATGCCTATTTTTCAGGCGGGCTTAACGTCCAACTACCAAATTAGGTGTCGTGGACGGTCAATATAAGTTTATTAAAGTTGATTGTAGATTCAATCTAGATATGTAGATTCTTCAGATATTGTGTAGATTTTCTGAAGTAATTTGTAGACTGGCTGAAGTATAAAACTGCCGACAGTAAAAAAGAGCGCGAAACATAAAGGATGTTTCGAAGTACATAGCTTGAGGGTATATTGAACCAATATCTGAAAATGTTTCCTATCTAACTGCAGCCAGATGGACGCTTGAAATATAAAGGAAATTAATAAATTGAAAAAAGTCGTTTTTTTAAATATATAACTTTTTTTAACTAGTTTACTTTTTACAATGATCTCCTTTTGGTGCAATTAAAAGTGCAGATGAAATTGCGAAGAATTTCTGAATGGAACTTATTTTATTGTGTGTATAATGATTACAGGAAACGCTGATATTGGCGAACACAGAATTACAAACACGAGCGACAGATCACTCACAATATACCGACTGAAGAGGAGTATATAGAGAAAAGTGAGTGACCGAGGTCAGAGTACTGTTGGTAGAACTGTCTATAGCAGCGTTTGGCTAGCTTTATAGAATTCTCTGGTCTACAAAACAGCTTTTGACAATGAACTAAATTGCTTGTGCTAACTCTCGGATAGTTATGTGTTGATTCCTGGATGATGGCTTGTAAGCTCTTGAAAGCCTTTGCCTTGACAGTCTGTTTCCTACTTGAGATGATTTTTATACTTCTTGAAAGTTGATAGTAGATTCTTCAGATTTATGTAGACTTTTTGAAGTTATTTGTAGACTGACTTGATTATAATAAGTAATATTTATGAGAGAACTAGGCGTAACATTTGGTGGAAGTTTGTCTTGAAGTAGTTGTAGCCAACTCACCCGTTCAGTAGTAGGACGCGTGTCAGAGTAATAATGTGCCAAGTGAACAGCAGCGTTGAAAAGAGTGATGCCAGCTCTTAACGCTTGCTGTGGTGATTTATTCAACAGAGGAATGTTACATTGTACATAATCCGCATATTCCAAAGAGTCTCTGTTTGTTACCAAAAGGATTTGATTTGCGGATACAGTTCTGTAATTGGATCACTGAACATATCAACAAGTAATTCAAAAAATGTTATTCACTAATGAGGCTACCTGCAGTGTAACTTTTATCAGTAATAGAAGAAATTCCCATTATTGTGAAACCCCTCTGGAAAACTATGAAACAAAATTTCAGCCATATATTTGATAAATAACGAGAGGAGTACTCCAGAATGAAATTTTATCTAGTTTTCTATTTATTTTATTTACTAAAGATATAAAACTTTTGTATTTTATTTGGAATTAACGGGACCCATAGAATTCCAATTAATCAAAATATTAATGATTTAATAGCTTGATATGTGGACTATAAAATTATTTCAACAGACGCTGAAAAATATTAGAAAATCTAAGGCTATTATGCTAATATGAAACTGTTAGAAGTAAGCAATGCTAATACTACGGTTTTTTTTCTTCCATAAGGGTGCGGCAGATAAAAGTAAGGGATTCTCTTAGTTGGGTAAAGTTCCAAGTAATAAGTAGATGTTCACTTTTTTAATTCCATTTTATTCTGTATAGCGAGCAGTTAAGCTGAAATAAAAACATGGTTCGCAGTTAGGGATGTTTTACATATTTGTAAAAAAATCTGAAGGTAATTCTTGGGCAAGTAGAAATATGTTAAAATAGGTCATCTCTATGTGTACGCTATTCTAGTGTATTGAAATTTGAAATCTACGATCCTTATCAACGTTGACAAACCATATTCCAACTTCTATTAAAAACCATTCAACCTAAACAAAACTATACCCTATTTGTTAATCAGAATGGAATATAATATTGTTCATTCTTCTCAAAAATCTTTCATAAATTTACATTAAATTGGATACAAAAGATTTTGGGCATGAATAATAATAGATTTCCAAAAAATCTGTTATTTAAAACTAAAAGAAATTCATGATGTTCAGCAAAATCTATTAAATGCAATTGATATTGACATACAATTCTTTGAATTTATATTACATACATTTCTTATAATTTGATTGTAAGAAATGCTTGAATAAAAATAAACGAAGGCACTGTTTTATTAGAAACTATCATGGATATGTTGGGTGGAGAGAATTGGTTTTGTTTGATAAGTTAAGAAGAAGACCTGGTTAACACTGGTTAACTGATATATTAATAAATAGACACAGACTGCAAGGAGTTTACAATGGATGAGTGTAAGGTAGAGTGGTATGAGAATGACACATAGCGATTCGATTTACTGAACTGATTTCCACTGTGTTTTTTATGGACTGTCCGTCGCTATATTTATACAGCTTCTCCCACTCTTCCACTCCAATCCGAGAGAGTGGTTGAGCTTCTCTTGCTCTCTTGGTTGCTGAGCTTCTCTTGCTGTTACAGAAACCGATCTAAAACCAATGAAAAAATTTCATTCATCTTAATGAATTTTTATTTAAAAAAAAATGTTAAATTATTGCAAACCAGTGAATATATGTAGTTCATTTTTTTTTTTATGTTTGTTTTTATTTAGCATCGGTTCAACTGCAGTGGTTATTAGCAGTATATCAATTTGTGTAATAGATTATTACATTAATATTAGCCTACCGATTCCCGTTATAAAAATATTTTCTCAACTAAGACTATCCGATAAATCTATCCTGAGTGACCGATTGCTGATTCATTGACACAGATGCCAAAACTACTGAAGAAACATGAAATTTAGTCAATAGGAGATTGTTGTTAAGACGTAGAAACTCATTAAGAAAATATTTTTCGAAATTAGACCTAAGGGGGTTGTCAAAGTTTTTATGGAAACAGATAATATAATACGCGAATGAAAGGGGGTAAAATTATTAATTTAATACGTATTTAAATTCGTAACTAATCTAGCAAAATCTTGAAAACATAGTTTGCAAATTTTTCGCAAACAAAGTCATGGGCAACAGATCGAATAATAAATAGTTATAAAAATTTAGTTTATATAATTAGTCTACCGGGGCATTGCCTGTAACTTCAAAGTTTCAGAAGATTTATTTCATATTGTTGTTCAATGTCCAACTCATTATGTTCTTCAGAAATTATTATATAACTTATGTTAATGATATCACAATCGATAGATTTCCTCGATTATTTGTAACTAATAATTTCAACAATATAAAATTTACTTTTGAAATGTCTTTTAAATATTTAGTCTGTATATATTTCTCTAAATAAGATATAGCTATAAAATATTTAAATAATGTAATAATCTAACTGGTTAATATTAATTAAATCTAGATGCAAATCTATACCTATTTATTGTATTGGCACTCTGGAGTTAACAATATAAACTGGTCTGTTTCTTTCACCATTTTTTTGAACTAAGTTATTTTTCAATGTACTGATTAAATAATACAAACTTTATTGTCTGCTATAATTTCGAATAGTGTAATTTTAGTTTTTATATCTAGAGATGAATAATTTTTGGAAATGTTTTCATTTATTTCTATCTTCATATTTCCATATTTATTTTCTTCTTTTATTTTTCAGAACTGATAAATTTTCTTTTGTAACTCCTATTGATGTGTATGATTTATTAGTGCTATTGTACAGAATCGAATCTGTCTGTATGGCAGTACTCTTGTTGGCAGATAAAAAATCGGTTGTTTGTTAGTTTTCGATAAACGTTTGGTGTATTAACGACTCCATTTTTTTAATTGAAGGCCAAATAACAGAACTTTTTGTGTTTAAGTTCCTACTTTACAAATACTTTTTGCTGAGACAGATAGTTGATGTGAATTCAGCTGGACGATGCACACTGCATTTTGATATGAGATTAATTGCATTTTTAAATACTCATATAGCAATCTTTAAATCAGAATTTGGATTCGGTTCTTCAACTCCCAGATTATCTGATCTAATACCACTTTACTAGTTTCTTTAGGAGTTTATGCAGAAAAAAAAAATTACTAGTGAGTTCAACTTATTAACAAAAATGAATGCCACAGAAATAATAAGAAATTCTCCTGACTAAGTTAATTGTTAGATCCGTTTTACGCACTTTATTGCAGTTGCAGGAGACAATATTGAACAGAATATGTAAATACACAATCTGTTTAAAAACAATTTTATCAGTAATTTTAATTTGTTTTTACATTTAATATATTCACCTTTCAATCTGTGGCTTACAGTTCGGAAGCATTTTTGGCTATATATTTAATAAACATTTTCAAACCAAAATAATGTAAACTTCAATGATAATGTTCTTAAGCTGTATGTTTTTATGTGTGTGTGTGTGTGTGTGTGTGTGTGTCAATTATTGGTGATGCATCAGTTGGGAATGTTTAGTTGATAGGTTGAGACAATTTCAACCGATCACAGGACGGAGTAGATGAGTCAAGATAAAGGATTTTCCGGGTAAGTTAATATTTAGTTATTAGTTGAAATATTTTTGACTGTTTATTATTTTGACTATTTCTTGGATAATAAAGTTTTGAACCTTATTTACAGCCTTTTTTTATTTTGTATTAATTTTTTTACAAAAAATAAATACATGGTGGTAGTCTACCATGACAAGGTGACTCAAAAAATTACAGCCATAGAAACTTCAGTTTTAAAGAAAAAACTCAATATATTAAAACAAGAAAAAGCACATGGTCACATAATTAATACAATTAATAAGGCGACTAAATTTTAATAAATTAACCACATATATAAAAATAAATGACTGTAACACATCATTGTTACAAATTTAAAATTATAATTAAAAAAAATAAAACGAGGCCTTAGTACTGGTTATAATTAAAATAATACATCAAACAAGTAACAGAGTATTGTTAAAATCCTTAGACAATGACACGTATAGTGTCGAAACGTTGGGAGCAAAAATGTAATTACAAGAATAAAAAAATTAATACAAAATTAAAAAGGCTGTAAATAAGGTCCAAAACTTTATTATCCAATTAATATTTAGAAATTTTGGAGCTGAGGTGTGAGTTTTCGCTATTTATTGACAAACTGTGGTCCTTGTGTTTCTCACACGGGTTTTTTTTTGTCTCTAATAAAACTTAAAATCAAAACAACCAGGCCAACTTTATTAATAAATTTAGAAGCTCGTAAAAAAATAAATAATTTAAAAACAAAATGATATTGTTATTCATGAATTCTCCCAGATTGTAATATTTTGAAAAGTTATATTTCATTATTTTTATCTGTACAATGTTTTTTTTACTTTGATATCTATCAAAAAGAAATAACGAACACAAAAGGGATCGTAAAATATTAACAATTTATAAAATGAGAATAGAAGTTTATATTGTGCTCAGAAAAGTTGGGTTTAATATAAAGTTCATATTTTTCTTTCCCGAATCCAATTAAAAACCTGAAATACACTTGAATTACAATAGCAATACCCACTTCAACAAACAGCCAAGCGTTATGCTGCTGAAAGCAGTTGAACATATTCAACTGAAATCAACCGATAAAGTTATTGAACCCACCCTTCTCTTAGTATTTTATACCCCCCTTGTATACGGCTTATAGTAGGAAATGCTTTTAATAGCTTTGACTTTTTTGTTTGGCTGGAAGAAGTTGAGGTTTTTTGGTTAGAACTGTACAAGATGTTTTGGCATGTTTAGGCATTGTGTGTTGCTTGAGAATTTTTCCTTCTTTTATTCATTTCTATTTTTATTTTATCACAATGCTTGGAGTTTTCTCTTATATGCGCTTGCTCTAGTTTCTAATAATGTCCTTCATAACCTTCAAGGACTCTCATCATTTTTCTGTTCTTTTCTATTACTTCACTAATACCCAACGAGCAAAATAATAACAGTATTGTTCGAAATATATTTCAACTTCAATAATTAGTTTTTGTTTTTATATTCTAATGAATTTAAACAATCGTTTTATTTTCATATCATTTGAGACATATTTTTAACTATCGTTAATCGTTACCAATAACTTGGAATTGAATAAAAATACAGCTTTTTTGGTATAATATTGGCATATTATTCATAATACAAAAATTTTAAAGGCTTAACGGAATTACATGAAATTTTATTATCATATAGAATAATTGTGAAATTGATAAATTGACCATCGTATAATTAAAACTTAGAGCATTTTTGTTGTGTTAGTTAAATATTTTTGAATCTCCAAAAGCATACAATTTTTTATTTTGCTTAAAATCATTTTCCTTTCATTTGGACAATTTGTATATTTTCCAAAGAAAATAAAGAAACCAAGTTAAGCCCTTAAAAAAAAACAACCACATCTTGCATCTGGCTTTACACTCAAATGTCTTCAATACTATCAAATAATATTAAATCCAATAAAACAGTAATAAATTAGAACCTAACCGAATCATTGTCACATGTGGTCTTTTGAAAAATATTTTTAATAAACACCAAGATTGTAGATTGTTGAAGAGGATTATCTCACTGCGCCTGACAGATCTATTGTGCCACCAGAGCTTTCTCAGTGCACTGCCAGTCACCAAGCAGTGTTCTCTAGCTGCAGACAACACTGCTCATCACCGAACTGTGAGTTGTAGAGGCTCCTAGGAAGAGAAAATCTAAGGGCCTCATGCTGGATTCGAGCCCAGGACCTCCGGTTGCTAATCCAGAGCGCTACACTGAGCTAATCCCTTTCTTCTCCATTGGCTAACGCCAATTAACTAGGCACGGAGACCCTAGTTTGTGTACTTGTTTGTCCTTGTTTGTAAAGTGTTGAGTGCATGTATTATTGTGTACTGTTCTGACGAAGTGCATGAATATTTAGCTGTGGTAACCCGTGAGGTCGCTACTCCCCAAGTAACTACATGCAACAGAAAGCCCTTGCGGGCAAATAAACACCAAGAAAATGTTTTAAAAATCTAATAGAAATTAGGAAGTTAAATTTAATGATTTAACATTAAAATGAACTTTTTTTTTTTTTTTGTTTTTTAATGACATAAGTATAAAATATAAATTTCGAATTGACATAGACCTTTTTTGCAATTTCCTGCTATACTGTCAACTAAATAATATTAATAAGAATTATATAAGTTGTCAAAATTCCCAGTTTGAAGAGAAAACTGATTGGCCGAAAGCGCGAGTTTACTGTGAATAAGTTGTTCAGGTTTTTGTGATTTTCTCCATAAAAATTCTGACGTTTTTAAATACTAATATGAATTGTAAGCGCCGAGAAAATTTGCCATTTAGCAGTAAGAGAATATCGTCTGAGTGTTTCACACCAGATTTGTTTTTTCTTAATGCAATTGATTCATTTTTATGACATCACCCTAGGGATCGTTTTCCTTATTTCTGATGACACCATGCTAGTCATGATTTAATATTTCACAAACCCTTGAAGTCATGATCATGGAAGTCATCCTTTTTACTCATAAAATGTCATAGCACTTATTATTTTTATTTATCTTATATAAATATTCAACTGGAGTTTACTGCTCTGTCTGGTAGTGTGCACAGCGCTCTCTTTTTTTGTCTTTTTCTCTGTGAAAAAAAATTCACAGTAGCGTGATTTCTGGCATGCAAGAAGTTTATTGCAGTGAATTCTGCAATGTGTTAAAATTTTGTGAATTTTCTCCCATATATTTGTAAGATATTAATTAAAATACTAAATCTATAAATTAAATGGCTGTGTCAAGTGTATTAAAGTAGTGGGGGACAGCATAGTATTGCTATCTCATTCTTCATCTCACTCAGACATCATACACTAATGGTTTGTAAACATTTCAACTGACTTTAATCTTATAAATATTAACTTCTTTTTGTTACTTTCTCAAATAATTTCTATTTATTTTCTAACGAATGTTCAGTGTTTATAATTTTGACTAGTTTTTTTTTGTGAAGTTTCCAAAAATTTATATTTTTTAATCATTTGTTTTACCTCAGAAGTATTTTTTTCAATTTTTTTTTTTTTTTTTTTTTATACAGTATTGCTTTCAACCTTAGAAAATAAGTTTATTTTTGACTAATATATGTTTAACTCTTCTCCGCATAATTCAAACTGCCTGAGAAGCTCTCCAGGTGAATTGAATCATTCCTCGAAAAAAAAGAAACGTCTATTGAGGAGCGTATTTTAGATCATACTTCCTCTCCACAATTTATCTCAATAATTAAGGAGATCACCTCAGGCCTACTTGATTTAAGACTGGCCTCTCTCGCTACAAAAAAAGACATTGACGCTCTCAAGGCTGAAGTGAAGTCACTTAGGGAAGAAAATAAGTATCAGAAGTCTGAATTGTAGACTCTTAAGGCATTCAACAAGAACGCTGATACTCGCATAGAAGAGTTAGAACTTCGTGCGCGTGACTGCAACCTAATTTTTAAGGGTGTAACTCAAGCTGACAACGTAGACCTTAATTTAACTGTTTCTAATTTCTGCAGAGAAGCATTGAAGTTTCTTCAGAAAATATTCAGGTTACTCCTTTAGGTCCAAGAACAGCTTGTAACAGGTCTCTGCTTGCTTCTTTTTTTTCGTCCCAGAGACAAATTAAAAATACTTAGTTCTTCAAAGGTGTTAAGTGGTACTGGGTTCGTAATTCATCAGGACCTTCCGGACGAAGCCCGGAAGAAGAGAGCTTAACTTCTACTTCTCCGAAGGGAAATACTGAGACTTAATAGTAGAGATTCTGTTAAGTTGCGTTCTAATTTCATCTGGGTGGATGGTCATAAGTTCGCTTGGTCCAATAAGGTTGGCTTATTTTATGCAGAAGAAGATGGTCTACTAAAATTAAATCATTGCTAAACTGTAACTTAACAGATTTTATCTCAGCGCTAAAAACTGGCTCTCTTCCTAAAGACAATTTCATTATGCAGTTCCTCAGCCTTCTTTCCAGAACTTCAAACAAACGCTGTCTAGTAATCCGAACTGTTCCTGAGGAAATTCTGCCGTCTGTCAATGCAGGATTTTACCTATTGCAGATTTTGTAAATTATATTTCCGTTATTTCATATAATATTGCTGGTCTAAAATCTAAACTTGATAATTATTCTTTTTTTAATCTACTAAGAAAATATGATGTTTTCATTCTACTCGAATCTTTTGTTATAGAGGATTCACTTTGTACATTTAACATTTGTTTTTCAGATTATAAATTAAAATGGATACCTGCGAAAAAGCTCTCCAAGCATGGACGTGCAAGCGGTGGTAAAGTTAATGGAATAAAAAGTCAAGTATTAAGTGAATTTTTGTATGATTGCAGGTCAGTCATTTATAGACTTTAATATTGGGGGTGCCCATTCTTACTTAGTTCCTATATATCTGAACTGTAATGATTGGTATCAATATTTTATCTCTCTTAGTGAATTTTTGTAAACTTCCATTCCAGGTAACAATTGCTAATGGGTGGTCTCAGGCTCTTCCAGAGGATTTGTCTCTTAATAATCCCCAGTGTTTAATGGCTAGAAATTCTAAGAATGAAGTTTTGAACTCTAATGGGTCTCGTTTTATTGAAATGTGTGATAATCTTGACCTTATTATCCTAAATGGCCGTTTCATTGATGATTATCAGGGAGATCACACATTTATCGGTCCTATGGGTTCTTTGGTCAATGATTTATGTTGCGCGTCTTTTGACCTTGTCTCTTTCATTAGCAGTTTTCGCGTATTATATGAACCCTTCTCTGACCAGCCCATTTCCCTTACCATTTCAGAATTAGCCACCAATGACAATCATTTACTATCTCTTCTTCCTTGGAAGGAAAATGACAAACATATTTATTAGGATAGACTCGAGAAGGAAATTAGTACTATTAGATCTTTTCCTTCGGATCCTCAACATTATGCTGATATCTTAACGTCTTGCATTAATCGGTCCTGTCCAGTTCCTTATTCTGCTCCCCCCCCACCCACATAAAACTTCTTCGCGAAAATCCCTGTTTACGGGCAAGGAAAAAATCTTTTAGACTTTTAAATTTATTTCGAAAAACAGATTCCAAAATCGTTAAAGATGCCTATCGAGAAGCCACAAACAATTGTTGTCAATCTGTACAACCCAAAAAAAAGAATACTTTTCTTCTCTTTGCGAAAGTTTCAATGCAGCCTCACATTCAAAGCAATTTTGGAATTTGATCAATCGTTTTCGCGGTAGGAAACTTCTCTGTAGTAATAATATCCCTATGGAAACTTGGGTCTCTCATTTCAAAATTTTACTCAATCCACCTTTAACTTCACCGACCTCATATGCTGCTCCTTTTCTAACTTTGTCTATTTTAGATGTGCCATTTACTTATGAAGAACTCTCCTCTGTCCTGTCAAATTTAATACACAACAAAGCATCTGGCCCCGATCGGATAAGATATGAATTTCACAAATATTCACCCCCTTCCTTTATTAGCAGCCTATTAAATTTTTTTAATTATATTTATGATTCAGGTGAACTTCCTTCTTCTTTCGGCCGCTCATGAATTTTTTCCTTATACAAACAGGGCAACTTTAACGATATTGCTAACTATAGAGGAATTTCCTGTATAGATGCTCTTGCCAAAATCTTTACTGCACTTCTCCTTAAACGCTTAAACCATTTTATAAAGGAAAATGATCTTCTCAGTAAAGCCCAAGCTGGTTTTAGGCGTAGTTACTGGGCGATTGACAACATTTTTGTTCTAACCAGTATTATAAATCTTAGATTTTAGAAAAGGGTAAAAAAACAATTGTTTTTTTATTGATCATAAGTCAGCTTTCGAATCAGTCGATCATTCCTCATTACTTCTAAAATTGTATTAACCTATGAATTTGATCTAAATTTGTGAATACTTGGGAGTTATATTCTTGCGGAGTTTCGTCAATGCGGAGGATTAACGGAATGTTGGGGTGGGGCAAGGTTGCCTCTTGAGTCCAACCCTATTTTCTTTATTTGTGGATGATCTCCCAACCGAGCTGGAGGAGTAGTAATAATCAGATGATGTATTGATTTCTGACAATCCGATTTCTCTCCAAAGAATATTAACATAGTTTTACCGTATTGTGATAAGTGGAACCTATCACTAAACTTGAACAAATCAAATATTATGATTTTCCGCAAAGGAGGCAGATACGCTGTTTCCGAAAGTGGTTTTATAAAGGTAATCAAACTGAAATCGTGAATCGCTACAAATATCTCGGCGTTATTTTGACACCTTGTCTTACATTCCTTCCCCATCTTGAGGACAAAATGTCTTCGGCCAAGCATGGTTTAAACAGAGCTTGGTCTAATTTTATTCTTGAAAAAAATATTCCTATTAAGGCCAAGAATCAAGTTTTTAACAGCATCTCGTGTGCAGTGCTATGTTATGCAGCTCAAATTTGGGCTTCCAGTCTCATAATTGCCTTTAAAAAATTCCGTAGATTTTTCCTTAAAAAGTTGTTAGCTCTGCCAACTCTATCTCCTAATTTTCTCCTTAATTTAGATCATAGATTTTGATCATTTTGAACCCTTCATTCTTAATCTGCATTTAAAATATTGTTCTAGTGTTCTATCTTTGGACGACTCAGCCTTTTGGTTCAAACACTGGTTATCTCAGTGTCATCACATTCTTGTAATTTTATCCTTTCATCAGATAATTTCTTTACCTGGTTTTGTCAGCTATCCAAACTTCCATCCTTAATCCGAGCCGTTTGCCTGGAGGAGTCTGCTAGCCGTGCCATTGAGTCTGGCCCTCTCTACAGAGCTCTTATTTGAGATCACATGCCTTTAAGCTTTGTATTTTATATATATTTTTTGTAAATATTTCAATAAAGCATTATTATTATTATTATTATTATTATAACTATTCAACTGAAAGCCATAAGCCATAAATCAGTAGTTATTAGTAACGTGCTTAAATAATAGATAGCAGTGACGGTGATAATAATAATAATAATAATTTTGCCTGCGGTTAATATTTTGTATCAATTAATTCAAATGTGGCTAAAGCATAGTAACCTAACTTAGCCTATTTTATCATTCACGACAATTTGTTTTAATCAATTTTTACTTGTATTCACTTTTATTCATTCGCAATGTTTTTTGGTTTGTTCTTAATTTACAAAACAAATACACTCATTATACAAATTTGGTAGTTGGACGTTAAGCACGCCTGAAAAAGTTACTTCATTTCAATTACTTGATAAAAGATTAAATTAATTACTTTATATTACTTTTTTTTTTATTCACTATTTAAAGGCTGATATAATAGTTTCTATTCTAGATAGGTGTTTCTATTATTCAATAGCCCCAAATAACTGACAGTTAATGAGCTCATTTTAAATTTATCACTCTGGGAATTTCTAGTTTTATCTCTGTGTATTTCTGGTGCAATACCACCTATCCATGTCCCATATATGTCTCATTCAAGAGTTCATACACATTCATTTATTAAAATTTAAGAACTTTATTCGTTATGGAAATGTGAGATTAAATTAATTTTCTGAAAAATCATTAAAACATGAATAAATGAAAGGGATAAAACTATACAAGTCACGAAGTAGTTCTTGCATAATGAACACAAATACTTAAACTTAGTAATTTATCTTTTTAACGCAATCACCTAACTTGTGTTAGATAAACAATTATATGAAAATAAATCATCAATGAATCCAGATTAATCAGATCGTTCAGTAATCATAGAATTTTCTGCGAACACATCCATTGAACAATACTGTACATAATATATAGAAATTATAATTATAGTAATTATTATTATAGACCATTTAAATAATTTATACAGATGAGAGAACATAGGTGCTAATTGTATAATCAAGGTAAATCTCATCAAAGGAACGCAATGACGTATCCACATAAATTACGCTTAATTACCCTTTCTCTAACACAATTCTGCACAATTATTATCGTTATGTATTTCAACAATGTGTGTACATATTATATAATATAATTTTGAATGACTGCCGTTCACACAATTCACACACAACAATATTAAACAGTAATATTCACACTTTATAATTTTCAAAATGTTTCAACATTAATTAAATTTAGAAAATATTAATAAAATAATGTTGTGGCAATTGCTCAGATGATAATTTTATTAAAAATATCAATAAAATCTATATATACCTTATAATGATGTAACAAGTTTCTAAATAATTCTACTATATATTTTATATGAATCAGTTTTAACTAGTTAATTAATAATCGAGTGGAATTCCTAATTAGGAAATGGCTTGATAATTTTAGATTATCCATCAGAATATTTTTGAAGAATGCCAAAACTTTAAAAATCAATTAAAAAAAAAAAAATAATTGGTTCAACAAATAAAAGGAATAATAATCAAAAATATTCCTACAGGATAATAAAAGAATAAAGAATAATTATGAGACAACTCAATGAAACATGTTATATATTGCATGAACATCTTACATACTAATTTCAAAAAAAACATTTTTTTTTGCACAGAGAAGCCTCAAAAATTGTATCACCGGTAATAAAAAACGGTAAAACATAAATCGAAAATTTAACACGCAATAATTTTATTTACAGAAGAAACAGAAAGTAAAAATACAATGGTAAGCTATTTTCTTAAGTGGAAGCCATTTTTAACATGGCCAAAATAAAAATAAAAAAGAGAAATTGAACGATATTGTAAAATAAGTTATTTACAAAACAGCCTTTCTGTCGTGGTTTAAGGTATCTGCCTACCACTGCCATACTAGGACCGTAATAGGAACGTGTCAGGCGCTCCGATCACTATGCCTACTGTAACGGATCAACAGTGTTCTATTCCCCTATACAACACGTATGATAACCGTATCGTACCTGTTTGATTCTCGTTCTATCAGTTGCTTTACATTTTCCATTTGCGTGTTCACGCGGACTAGTAAAGAACTAAGCTTTGTAACATGACAGGAATAATAATGCGAAACATGCGCGGTTATAACGGGGAGCATAAGCAACAACAACGCAGTGGCCGTCCGTGCACACCAGTTTGGTAGCCTGCCGGTCCCTGCAAAATTTGGTCTCTGTCAAATTTTGAGGTTACGGTCATAGCACGCTACGGTGTTGGCAGGTGACGGAACGGTCTAGTCGGTATTGTTTGATACTATTAATCCAAAGAATATTAGTATGCATGTGTCGATACGGTTACGTCCTAGTATGGGTACGGTGTAGTGGGCAAAGTCTCTTTAGGAACTGAACTTTTATTGATTTTCACAATTGCACAATATCACATTCCAAAAGTAAAATAGATAACAACTGGATGATGTGTGCGTTGGCTGAAGGCCGCAAGCACATATGATTACGACTACCATCCAGCAATGGCAGTTGTAATAATCCATTAAAGTAAGATGCTCACAAAAATACTACCAGACAACCGACCGACTATGCAAGCAGTTGATCACCAGGTCACCGACGCTTCGGTCGTTAAAGTGGATTAGAAGGGAGACTTGTAATAGAGAGGATTTGGATTATTGGTTTTGGATGAGAAGATCGTTGTGAATGCACTTGGCTATCGCAGAGACAAAGATCGGTGTAGATAATGTACTCTCTAGGTAAAAGAATTGACTATAGGATTGTTGGATCCCTTGGTATACTATGAATAAATAGGTTGTCTTTTGAACTAATGTATTTTGAATGATTCTGTAGTAGTTTTTTTGTTGTTATAGTATTATATACTGTTATTCAGTTCAATTCGTTTCAGTCGATTATGGGATTCTAAGTTAATCGTTGAAATGGAAATTGTTGGAATGGTTGGAAATTGTTACCAAGTTAACAGAGTTTTGTGACGTTAAGTAGAGTGATTGACCTTGATTTACCATATGCGGGTGCCAGGTTTTGAAGAGTTGAGGATGGAAAGGAAGATTGCGAGTTAACATGATAGGGTCATGAAGGCCTTATCGTCGGCAAAGTTGAACGTGATTGTAGTTTAATATAGAGAGGATTAGCAGTGCATACCGTTTAAAGGAGGGGAGCAACTGAGATTCGCCGGCGTGAATAGGAAATATGGAAGAAAAGGAAGTCCATTGGACAAACATGAAACGGTGGTTGGTGAGGTATGATTACCCTGCTGTCGATAAAACGCTTAAGAGCTGTTCAGGAAAGCTCTCGGGCAAAGTATTTGTACAACCAAATTATTACGGTCACAATATCAATAAATTAACTAAAATTTAATCAATGTAATTCTATTCAAAGTATAGTTATTTAAGAGCAACTTATTTAAAACTTTATGATGAGAAGGAAAAGATGCACTATTCAGAAATACAAAAGTTCTATCAGCGAGTTAATGCAAATTATTTGTGTCATTTTCAGCTTGTAAATCTTAAAAAATTACATATCAGTATTTTGTAAATAAAACCGTTAATTTTATAAAAAGTAATTGTATTAAAAAAATTGTAAATTCTGTAAAATATAAAATTTGATTAAGAAAATGTGGACTTTAAGATAAAATTTATTGATAAATTTCATGTGTTCATACTTCTATTAATAATGCATAGTGACATAGAACATTCTGTGTAACACTTCAGTAAGATAGAAGATAGCTATTCCTTTTGGAACTATTCCAGAAATGTAGGAGAGTTGAGCGGTTTGCCTAAGTCAAGAGAAGTCTGGATGATATGCCGATCTGAAGGTGTGGCGGCACCCTCACCTGACTGCAATGTAATTTCACGGCCGGCCTAGCTCTGTTCAGTGACGTTCTATCCTTCACCCTCTCTCTCTCTCTCTCTCTCTGCTTATACAATCTCACTTACATTCCCCACCTCTGACTCGCTAGTCTTGCTCTAAATGTTGGACCAAAACAAACGTCCCCAAACCATTCTCCATTCTATAGTTCAACATTCTGCCTGTATAGTCAGTCTACTCTCCCGAGCACACAACTACCCATCAGCTCTCACGACCAACCTAACCTAACAAACAACAATCTACCATGAAGTACAACAATTACCTCCACCCAAACGTTGCCTCACCGTATGCTTCCACTTCTAAAGTAATTTACCCTATATATATATTTAAGTTTTTATTAACCATTTCCTCTTTACAATTACTATATAAACTCTATTTTCCTACGAAACCATTTTCCGAAACACTCCACTGCTGGTCCTTCTAGATAGGAGTGAAGTTTGGATAGCATTTTATATTATCTTTTAAATTCTATGTAATCTTTAAAAATTCAATCAAAGCAGACTGCTACGACTTAAGAGGAGAAAATCGGGACATTGATTTGGTTTAACTATTTTGAAGAGCATAAAATTTAAATATGTTATCGTTATAAGTCCTTTCTTTAAAGAAAATTATTCTTCTACTGTTAGAATACCAACTTACAAATTAATTAGAAATGACATCTTCCCAAAATTCCTGTTTTATTTTTGTATTATTATTTATTTTTAATTTTAAGGCGCCTCAGCGTCATTAACTCCCGGAGCCTCCCAGTGCGCTGCGGATCTCTGGACAGTGCTCACTCGCCATAGACAACATTGTCCATCACCACAGAGGCCCTTGCGAAAAAAAAATCTAATGGGTAACAGTAGCCTCAAACCTGGACCTCCGCGTGACAGTCCAACACGCTGCCTTCCCTTAAGTGTTAAAATTAAATACATGTTATATAATTAATATAATTGAAAATGGCAATGAGACTTGGGCACCTGTTGTTAATTATTGTAAAGATGAATGGTATATGAGACAAAATATTATATTTCCAAAGTAAGAGATTTAGTTTTGTTTTAATTTTAGTTTGTTTGAAATAGGAAATTTTTAAATCCAGAAATATGAAATTATTAATTAAATGTGATCTTTCTGTTGCTTGTGAGTTTATTATGTCGTGTATTAAAGTTGAAGGGCAAGTAAAAACTGCTTGACGCAGATGTGGCGGATGCTATGAACCACTTAGAAGGACAGAACGTAGAAAAGGTTGCAGCAACAAAAGTGAAGAGAATCATCACCATTAAATGTTCGGTGTGCAATATATTTTTGTGCATCGACTGCTTTATGGTTAAACAAAAATTTGAAAAATAAAATTTAATTAAGTATTTTATTTATTTATTTTTTTAATTAGCTAGTTCCTTTTTCCTTTTAGTAACTTTCAATAATAAATAAAGTTTTATTGACTATATTACACTTTATATAAAGTGTAATATAAAATTTAAATAAAAATTTACAATTTAAATTAAAATTAAATTTACAATTAAATTAAATTTACAATTTAAATAAAAATTTACAATTTAAAAAAAATATACAATTTAAATAAAAATTTAAATTGTATATTACACTTTAAATAAAGTGTAGAATACGTCTTACATTACGAAACAGGGGTTCACGCTTAATTGTGAATATTAAAAAATATGGTGATCAAGAAAAATTAAATAATTTGGCTGAAAAAAATCTGTTCAGTAAAAGCGCACTTCCGGTTTACTAATTTTCTTGAAACTCAGAATTTTGCCTATCTATTTATTTCTAATTAATTTTGTTTGGATGATAGAATTGTTAATCAACTATGATAGCACTTAAGAGAAAAAACATAACCCCACCCCTCCCCTAAAAGTGCTCCTAAATGAATTTTCCCAGAGAAATGTTTTAAATAAAAGTTGTAGATCATTTTATACAATTTATGTATAAATAAATCTACAAAATGTTTTAAATAAAAGTTGGTGTATATACGACGTTTTAAGAAAATCGTTGGAGCTATTTTTGAGAAAATCGCGGAAAAGTGAACGGTAGTAAAGTGGTAAAGTAAACGCACTTCCGGTTATACGATTTTTTTCAAACTCGAAATTTCAACAACATAATCAATTCTAATTAACATTATTTAGATGACAGAATTATCTAATGAACTGAAATAGCACTTTAGATGAAAACCTAATTCCACCCCTCCCTCACAACTACCAAAAATGAATTTTTCCAGAGAAATATTTCAAATAAAAGTTGTAGCTCTTTGTATGAGTAGTTGAGCTACCAAGTTTGAAGAAAATCGTTTTAGCCATTTTTGAGAAAAACGCAAAAAGTAAAAAAAAAAAAAAAGAATTTGTAAAGTGGTATTTCCGGTTGAGGAATTTCGACAGATAACGTACTGTCAGATCCCATGGTGATACCTAAACGGAATATCAAGTTTAAACATTCTACAGTTTTTCGTTTTTGAGCTATACTGTTCACATACACACACACAAACATACACACACAGACCACTTGCTAGAAACCACTTTTTTGGATTCAGGGGACCTCAAAACAGATATTTCCGGTGAAAAACTCACGATTACAATATTTCCTCTTACTAGGTAAGAGAATGTAAAAAGTAAAAATAAGAGATGAGTGAAAATTCGGAAGAATCAACATAATAAAAGTATTGTAACCTTTTATATGGTTGAATAGTCTTGACCTTTTACACTGCTGCGTCTTGCTGGTTTAATCTACTCATTAGTTCTTAGCATTTCCTTTCTCACACTCTAACCTTTCAATGTTTACCAAATACCTTCTACAGAAAATTCCTTTGAATTATCACGAAAAAATATATTTCACTACTGGTTGCACTGAAGAATATTTTTTGTTATAAATAAAAAAAAAATCTGTCGTGAAACATGCACGCCACTTTCTCTTACTGCTAATTTACATAGTTAAATTAGCTAACATAATTTTTACAAATGTTTATTACTTTAAACCTATTTTTTGGAAAACTCATAATTGTATGACCAAGTTTTGCAAAAATTAGCTAACTAAAAGATAAGATTCTCGATAAAAAGTTTAATAAGATGAAACTCAAAATTATTAAGTCATAAAAAAATTGCTTTTTATATATTCAAATGCCGGAAAAATGGACCACTGGCGCTCTCATGATATGTAGGAGGATGGCGGGCAAATCCTGGGGATGCCACCCAAGTATCCTTTGGTGGATGTACACCATGATGGTGAGACCGGTCATCACCTACGGCGCAGTGGCATGGTTTGGGAAGACTAAGGTAGTATCAGTCATGCGGACTCCTGACAGGTATAGCGGCTCACATGATTGTGCATGACGGGGCATGCGGACTTCTCCTTTCGCCGGGATTTAGGTTATCTGTCACCTCTGCGCCTAGTGGTGGAAATAGCGGCGAAGGGAGCTCTTCATAGGATCTCTAGGGGCGGTGCAGGAGGAGGGGATTTATGGGTCAGGGAGTGGCTATCCTCACCTTTGGGATCCCCTATCTGGTACCTCTCTAGAGATTGGATGATTAAGAAATACAGCTTCATTAAGAATTTTTCTTTGAAGCTGGGCACCAAAAGTGGGTGGAGCGAGGGTTCCGCTCTGTTGGACATTAAGGAACATGCCATTAAATGGTATACGGATGGGTCTAAGTTCCTTGAGGTAACTGGGGCGGGAGTGGTTGGTCCAAGGATCAAGCACTCGGAACCCATGGGTAATTTTCCCAGCATCTTCCAGGCAGAGATATACGCTAATTGGAAGATGCGTACAATTTAACCCCGACAGGAGATATAGGAACCAGGAGATTGTAATCCGTTCCGATAGTCAAGCAGCCATTAGAGTATTGAGTGCATCGGTTATCAGCTCTAAAATGGTCTGGGAATGCCTAGGTGAACTTAATAACCTAGGCAGGAGAAACAAAGTTACCCTGTGGTGGGTGCCGGAACATGTTGGTGTTGAAGGGATTGAGATGGCCGACGCCCTGGCCAAGTTAGGCTGACCAAGTTCCTAGGGCCGGAAACTTTTTGTGGGGAAGCGACCAGTTTCTGTTGGAGGAACTTAGAAAGGAGGAGGAGACGAAAAGATGTCAACTCTAGTACTCCCTCCCCGGTTTGCGGCAGGCTAAGATCTGCTTGGGAAATTATAAACAACGGAGATCGGAGGCCTGCATCGGATTGAGCAAGAACATGTTCCACGTTCTTACGGGTTTCCTCATGGAGCATTGCCGACTTAGAGGACACCTGTTGAAGCTGTGTTTGGAAAGTGACAGCTCATGCAGATTCTGTAGGGAGCTGGAGGAATCTCCACTACATCTCCTAACAGACTGCAAGGCTGCCACTCAGAGAAGATTCAAGAACCTGGGTAGCTACCAGGTGGAGGAGGGGGATATACCCTCTCTAGAGCTCGTCAGGGTATTGGGATTCCTCAGGGATCTCAACCTGATGGAGGTTTTGTAGAACGGATGTTCAGAGAATGACATCTGTTCGGGTGCTGTGGGCAATAGCCTGCGGCACCCAGGGAGCACAGCACAATAGATCGAAACGGGTCGCGGTACATTGGCTCCCCCTTAAAAAAAAAAAAATCCATCACCGGACAGTGAGCTGCAAAGGCTCCTGGGAAGAAAAAATCTAAGAGTAGCACTGGATTTAAACCTGGAACCTCCCGTGAGAGTCAAGCTCGCTATTATTGAGCTAATTCTTTTCCTTGAATATATTATTATTATTAGTTTGTTGGTAATGTATTCTATATATATGTTGGGCACAAAGCCCGAAAACGGCCATTGGTCGAATGTTTTGCTCAAATCTAGGATTGGCCGTTTTAAAATGATCAAAGCCCGAATTTGAGTTCAATTTCGAACTTTGGCCATCTATAAACAGCCAAACTTAGGATTCTGCAATTAGTAAACGACCAAAGTTCATTTCAGCTAGTTTTTGGACAAGACTGTACAATTTAACGCATGCATAGTGAGAATTAGGATACTCAGTCTGAACGTTGTGCTGGGCCAGTGTTCACGTATCTTCTCTTTTACGATGTCTGTTGTCAATGAAGCCGAGTTTCAATTGGTGATAAATGTTTATGTAGTGCAAGAAAGAAATGTAAAAATAATAGTTTTGGAAAATAGTTGAATGGAATAATTTTGTTAATTTTAGCAAGTTCAAATAGTGTATTTTAGTGAAGGGGAAAGAGCCAGTACTATAATTTAGGTCAGTGCTACCAAGGGACAAAAGGGCAAGAAACAGTTAGGGTAACTCCCTCCAGACGTACCAGCTGTATTTGAAAAGATTTGAACTATGAAGAGAAGACATTCTTTTAGGACGGTCTGAAACAGACATTCTACCAGAACACTTGCATCAGGAATCGCTCTCTTAAACTCAGTGCTAGTGATTGGAGATTAACATTTATTCTAGATTAACAATTGATTTATTAATCTTATAACTGTGATATTGTAGGTAATTTAAATCTCTTTAAAGATAATATATTTAATTTTATCTACCAGTGTTTTCTTAATTATTTCTTATTACTTCTCTTCTCTTTGAACATACACACCACACCCCTTTACAAAACCGCTCAAGCCACTACAAGCTACCACTGCACTACAACTCAACACACCCATAACATTTACTTACATGCAGAAAGGTGACTCGAATAATAATATATTCTTGCTTACTCCTGATAAGTTCAATGAATTACTATTAGAAATAAAAGCTTCGCTATGTAAAAACAGACAGGAGAAGCACTTACATCGCTGGATTTTCGACGCCTTAAGATACATTGAACTTTGGTCGTTTACTAATTGCAAAATCCTAGGTTTGGCTGTTTATAGTTGGCCAAAATTCGAAATTGAACTCAAATTTGGGCTTTGGTCATTTTAAAACCGCCTATCCTAGGATTGAGCAAAAAATTAGACCAGTGGCCATTTTCGAGCTTTGCGCTCAGCATATACACAAGAAATATGAAAATTTCTGCCTTTTTAGTGATTGGTCGCAACACATATTTTGTAGTTATAGCTAGTTTTTAAAAAACTTTAAGCGAAAATTCATTAATTCAGTTTTTTTCCCCCTAGTTTTGAAGGATCATATAAATCTTATATTGTAATAAACACTTAAAACAACACTCTTTTTAAGTTAGATGAACACGTTGATTAAGGGGAATATCCGAAAACAAAACAAAAAAAATTGCAAAAATTAGCAGTTTTGAAAGACATAATTATTATTCATGCAATTGTTTATACCTACCAAAAATTCATTATTGTCGCTAAAAAAAAACAAAAAAAAAAAAACAGACAATTGTACTGAAATCCAGAAAATTGTACTGATTGTATTTGGTGATCTGCTCATGTGTTAGACGCAACTCAACAATTCCTAAATTAACAACAATATTCATACTATATATGTTAGGGCATGCAGATGCAGCTATGTGTGCAAGTAGTATCTGGCTGCAGTGGCTCACAAACCTAACTTACTAGCACACAAACTCAGGCATATAACTTTGCAATAATTTAGTGACGACTGCAAACTTTATAATGATAGCAGTTACATTGGATTTGGGTGACTAGCCACTCGATACATACATCTACAGTGTGAATGGGGGGGGTTGGATTACAAAAATTAAAATAAAATAAAATTAAGTACACGACGACTAAGCAAACGGTGGATCCCTTATTAGAACTGTCCAATTCATTTGAGCAGTTATACCCAACGTGGGCGCTGGAACTATTCAAGGCTTGATCATAACTGATTTTAATTATTTCGAGCCACAGCCATATTTGAAATATAATATTAATATTAATAAATTAAGAGCAGTAAGTCAGTTAAGATTATCTGGTGACAATTTCGTAAAGCTGTTTATTAAAGGTTCTACAATTTCCATAGTTTCGGAAGAAAATTGTCCGATTTGTTTTAAAATTGTTTCAAATCCGTTACACCATCTGTTAATACAATGTCAGGCTAATTTTACAAACCGCAATAAGTTTATAAATAAATATTTAACAAACACAAATATACAGACACAACTTAATAATTTGTTAACAATAGATAGCTATGAAAAACTGAATTCATTGTATTTATATTTAATAAGTTTTATTGATATTTAATTTCTATTCTCATAACAAGTAACTATTTAATTGTACATTATTTTGGTTTATATTTAATCTTGTATTTAGTTATAAAAACTTGAATTCAATGAGCTTAAATTTTATTTATATTTAATTAGTAGTATTGATAAGTAAATATTTAATTTTATATTATTCTGGTTTAAATTTAATTTTGTTTCTGGTTATAAAAAATTGAATTCATTGAGCTTAAATTTAATAAGTTTTATATATATTCAATTTGTACTATTTGATAAGGAATTATTTAATTTTATATATTTTTGGTTTAAATTTAATTTTATGTCTTGTCCATGTTTTGTTATTATTTGTAATTATTATCTAATGTATTAATCCACACTCAGATTGTACAAGAATTTTCTTAAACAATAAAATAATATCTAATCTAAATCTAATCTAGTAACCTCGATGAAATTGGCAAACGTTGAATAAAAACAGTGGGCGGGGCAGGTTGAAAGAATAAAGAAAGTGGAAAAGATAAACAAAAAAGTAAAAATTGAAAAAAACCTGTTTTCCTCTAAAGTGCTCTATCTTAATTGCTAATACAATTCTACCATCTGCACAAAATTAAATAGATTAACCAAAATTCCGAATTTCAAGAAAATTAATAAACCGAAAGTGTAATTTTACTAAATAGTTTATTAATTTTGACGGTTATCGCGATTTTCCATATAAAACAACGACGAATTTCATTAAATTTAGTATACTACGTAACTATAACATTTTATCAGTTATAATTTTGAAAAATGAAGTAAGAGAATATTGTGTGAGTGTTTCACACCTGATTTTTTTTTTTTTCTTTGCCACACTTTTAATTAATATTTTCCATAGCTACCAAAGAAATTTTATATTAACATCTATCTTCATCAGAGAAGTTTCTTTTTTAATTGTAACAGCAAGAGAGCAAGAGAATCTCAACCGCTCTCTTGGATTGGAGTGGGAGAAGCTGTATAAATATAGCTACGGACAGTCCATAAACACAGTTGAGAATTCAGTTCAACACATTCAATCGCTAAGTGTCAATACTCTGACCACTCTACTTTAAACATTTCTTTATTGTAAAGTCCAGGCAGTCTGTCTATATTTATTAATATATCAGTTCACGAGTGTTAACCAATCCTTCTTCTTTAATTCATCAACCACAAAAATTCTCTCCACCCTACACATCCATTATATAATTTAGTATTTCCACTACTCCAAAATAAAATAAACGATGATATATTAGATTTTGGAGTAAAGGGGCCAGTTGCATTGCAATCTGCCCGGAGTAGTGTGCATGATATATTGGATTTAAAATGTTGTGCTAACCTAATTATAACGGTAAGTAAATAATAAAACGAATGATAGATTGTTCAATGCAAAGATCAGAGTAAAATTCTTAATAATGTAGGTTAGAATACTGTCTCAAGAGTGAGATTTAAACTGGATTATGTAAACAGCATATGTGTTTGTATAAGTTGTACTTAATAATGTATTTCATCATAAACATGCAGGATATATTATATATATATATATATGTGTGTGTATGTGTTTGTATTTATATAGTCTGTAATGTGTACATGTTGTATGACATAGATCGTAAAAGTTTGTAGTTTATATTAACTTATATATTACACCTGTACGCGGTGACTATGTCAATAATGTGTGTGCGACTCTTCATGCCTCTGGGGGCAGATCCATCCACAAACTTCTAGTTCAGTCTCTCTCACATAATCTCTTTCTCTCTAGCGCTCTCACTTTCTATAACTTCCAAACATTCAGAACCTAATCGACTATCCTTCTTTTCCTTTGAGAACGCCAACATGCTGCTGCCAGCGTATAAGTGACCACTATCACAATATTTTTACTCAATTCTATCTACAATTTTATTGTTATTTCCCTCTGGAGCATTGTAAAAGAAACTATGAACATTATTTTATTTCTTTTAGCTACATTATTTTATTTATATCTAAACATTATATTTTTATTGTCATTATTCTCGAAGTTGAGTTTATTTTTCCAAAATGGAAATATATAATGCACAAATATATTAAAGTTTATATCTAAGTGTTTCAAACTTCTGAGTAGTTAAAACTAAAAATTTTTTTCTTGTTTCCATATTTAACTGAAAATATCTTATAGCCTGATTTCTATATTGAGGAAATTCCAGGAATCATAAAAAAAATATTAATTTTATAATTTATAGTCTCTTAACCAAAAACACTCACTTCATCCTGGACAGCTGAACAAAAATTTTGGTGAATAATTTATGCAGTTTATGAAACCGTTTCAAAACAAGAATTCTATTTCTCATTTTCAGGGCGCCATATAAAACCATTTAGATTTAACATTTGTATTTAGTTACATAATGTTATTTTAGGAGCATTGTTTGTCAAACATAAAAAATGCCTAGCGAATGTAATTTGTCACTAATTTTAAATAGCATTATATTTGTAAACGCTTATCTTTATACATTGTGAAAATAAATTTAAAAGCCTTTTGAATTAGAGTAGATTGTCCGGTACTGTTTGGTCGTTTCTATGACAGTCGGGTGGTTTATTTTGGTGATATTCTACCCGCCAAAATTCTCGCCCTTTTACAATAATACGGTCGTCCATTGTACATTTGACTGGTTCCCACGCTCTGTATGTGCTTTTTTTTTTTTTGTTTGCATGCATTTAGTCTATCTATAGAGAAGTTTCTTTGTGTTTGGTGCATTTGTGAAAATTAACTGTTCTCGCTTCTGACAATTATCACGCCTATATTAGTACACCTAATTACTCAACATAGCTTGTACTCGCTGTTTGGTGGTTAGCTGCCACTACTCTTTTCTTTCTTTTACCTGCTTTTTCGCTTTCCTTACATATATTCTTCTCTTTAGATATAAATACATATATACTTCAGCTTCCAGTGTCTCCACATCTCATCTCCTTAAAGAGTGAATAAATTTTATATTATTAATTGATTTATTTTTGTATCATCCCGCGTCTGTTCGTTTTTTATCACTTCCAACTTTCTGCCCAAATCTGTTTTACTTATCTTCGAGTGTTTGTTTTCTTCATTCAAACATATTACATTCTTTTGAAGACTGAAATCATGCATGAAATAGACAACACCAGTATATCAGCAATGTTTTTTTTTTTTTTTTTTGTTTCAATAAGAAAATGAAACTTTTGATTTCAGTTTTTCCCACCAGAAATTAACACCCAGCAGTGAAGAGTTTATTAATAATTTCCATATATTTATGCAACATTTTTGTACTACATGTATGTTACGTAATTAAAACAATTATATAAAGAAAAATAATGTCACAATTTGCTGTAATATTATATTTGATACATTTAAATTATGCATATTGAAGAAATGCGCTTAAAATGAACGATATATTTGAGATGTAGAAATTGTTCCTCAACTAAAGAGCGTTAGGCGATGGCCAAACGTATCCAGTCAATAAATCTATCCTAATATTTACCCGTAGGGGGTTACCAGCCACTTCGTCAGAAATCTTGGCATATCTGCCAAGAAATCCCAGCCTAATAACACGAACAACATTTACACTGATATATATACAATGTTATGGTCACATTGGTTTACCGGATCCACAAGTAAATTTCAGTATACCTCATCACTCATTCGCATTTAAGCATTGTATACGTTGCAAATAACTTGATGTTTTTTATTAACCGTGACATCCAAGGAAGTGTATAGATGGCCATGGGTTAATGGGCCCTAACATTCTCTCCCACTAATTAGTCACTATTTATTAGTCACACATTATCTTAACGAATCTTCTCTAATGGTTAAAATAGTGCAGACAAAAAGTAAATATTATGTTACCACAATGGTGAGCTAAATCTGTAAATCAATGTAAATAACTTCTAAATTGCTAAACATTTGGCCTTCTCTCTCGTTGTAATCGCGTTAGTAGTTTGTCGTAAAACGACGTTTTGCCCGTATTGTTATAGACTTTTTCAGAGAAGAAGAGGTTATCTGGAACATTACAAAGTCACTTGTAAGAATCAAGTTAGATAATTGTAAAACAAGCATGTTCTTCTTGCATGTTAATGGCTAGGCGGGGCCTTTTTTCTGTCCCATGTATGTGACTGACTATTGGATGATGAGTTCTGAGTTTCTCCTTTCACTGCCTTATTGCAGAGTTACAATACAAAATGACAGGTGAAAAGTGCCATACTGATACAAATACAGTTGGAAAGAAGTTTAATAATTGAATTCACAGGCCAAACTATATATATATTGCCAGGATTATCTACAAAATTTAACTAATCTTATCCCTTTCAGTATTTCTTTAAATTGCCACATTAAAATGCGAACCGCTCGATCAAATAATTGAGAGAGCGCAGCTGAGGTGGTTCGGCCATGTAAGCAGGATGCAGGAACACCGGTTCCCTAGAAGGCTAGGATTTCTGGCAGGCGGCCCACAGGAAGAAGAAGTATAAGTTGGCTGGATACTGTCAAAAGAGGTACCAGCGGACGAGGAGTTGGATGGGCAGAGTCCAAAAAATTGTCACTAGATAGAGACAGATGGCGCTCCTTTTGTCAAACCTTTATACCGCAAGGTAGATGAGATCAAGACTGAGAAAAAGAAGATTACTTTAAATTCATTAAAACTTAAAAATTATTTATTAAAATGAATCAACCTAATCTCTTTTTAAGACTGGACATAAGGAGATAAAATGAAACACATTGTCATTTCTGTTTTTCAGATTATATAATTTCAAGCTATATCTAAATGAATAATTGTTTAAATAAAGATGTTCTCCTCTGCATTTTATTATCCATCTTATTAATACCGAATCTAAGTTATTATTCATTAAATTAACCTGATATTTAAGCATTTGTATAATGTATGATGACTACTCTTTTGTGCAATAACTTATACTCAGCAATTAATTTAATTTTAATATTACTGAGACATTCTGTATTCTATTTAGTATTTTCATTCTATATATTAATTTAGTATATTCATTGACCTTCATTCTGTAATTTTATTTAGTAATTAGTCCGAAGAAATATTATAAATTTAACATAATATTTGCCAATCTTTTTTAATATGAATCTTCTTTTGTATGACTTGGTTAATTAATCAAAGTAAATGGGTAATGTAATAAGGGTAATCTAAGACATTTATATAAATAATTTAAATGCAGTCGAACGGCATATAAAAAAGTGGGCACGACATTTGACTTCAAGTACAGAATAAAATCTGATGTAACTACAAATCAGGAGATGAAAAACTGTTTTAAGAAAATATTTCAATAATATTGCTACTTTATCGTGCGCGATGACCAAACTACATATTTGTTCCCCATAACAAATAATTGCTCTGGATACAGCATTATAGATTTGTAACTTAGAGTAAAATAATACTTTTTTATTTCATTATTTTTATTGTTTAATGTTCTATTGCAACAGTGAGTGCAATTTGCCTTTAAAAAGTTCCTCAAATGACAGGCTCCATGAGAAGGTTATTCCCAGATCATCAGGGGCATTTTCCGTGATAGCCTGCTTTATTTTGTTGTCATTGAACGGTTTCGGGCGTTCGCCCATCATCACGATGTTTTTGTTGAACAGTGTAATAACATACACTTGCATAGAGCAAATCAAAGTTATAGTAAATTAATTCTTAAATATAACTAAATTCTTAAAGTAAATTAAGTTAAATTAATTAAATAGTAAATTTCAGGGGTTGAAATAAAATTTATAAAAGTCTTTCAATCGCATAGGTTTAGTTTAATTTAGGATTAGCATATTATAGAAGGTGCAGGAACATTAGCTTAAAGTACTGCACATCCAAGTTGTACAATAAATAGCCTCCTTCGCGATATTATTTTATTATAATTAATAATTAATTAATGATATCAATTTATATTACTTTTGTAAATAATACTCTCAATAAACACCTTTTGTGTATATATATATACTGAGTTTTACGAATAAATAGTAAGTTTTGGTTCGATTAGAGTGTACCCCAGTTATTAATAAAATAAGGGATGGCACAAACAATAAACCCACACTCCTCCTCGTCGACTAGATCGATGATATAAGGGGGAGGTGTGGGTAGATCCTCGAATACCTGTGGCTTCACCCTGCCTTGCTAAGCAAGGTGTTGTGTGTGAAAGGTTAGCATAGGCCATCCCAGCTCGAGTGGCCTTAGAACGAGAAAGCTTAGATGACTGGAGGCGCTAATGACCATAGCAGTCGATGCGCCGGCAAAAAAAAAAAAATAATAAGTTATGTTTTTTTTTTAATAAGTTAATTCTTGAAATAATTCTTCAGATGTATTCATAGTTAGGTAGTAAACAAAAAAAAAGATATAATATTAATTATTGAATAAAAAGTATTAACTTTCTTCCAAAAAATTTTTACTGATCTTTGCCAATCAAGAAAATTGATGTTGGCCTTGCCAACCAGATATGACATTGTTATTTTAGAACCCCCCAGCAACCCATCCACCCCGCCCACCAAAACATTTAAAGAAATATTGAGAGAGCGACAAATCTATGAGAAGTTTTTTCCATTGAAGATTCTCATTGGTCTGTAGAATTTTTGTTTTCATTCATAAAATGGCGCCTAACATTTGCTTAATGAAACTTTGGACAAAATAAAAAAAAAAATAAAATAAATCTTAGAAAATAAAATCTGATTTATTTTACATTTTCTTAAATGCCAGGAATTTATATTAAGTATGAAGCTCTCTTAATAATCAACTAGTGTCTTTCAAATATCTTGGATCTCCAAATGCCCTAAAATCAATTATTTCGTGAAAATGTTACAAATAAAAAAAAAAAATCTAGTGTGAAACACTCACACAACTTTCTCTTACTCCAGTTCTCAAAATTATAATTGAAAAATTTTATAGTTTGTGTACCATATTTAATTAAATTCGTCGAAAACTGAAAAAATTGTCCAGTAAAAGAGCACATCTGGTTTAATAATTTTCATAGAACTTGGAATTTTGGCCATCTATTTATTTCTACTTAATTTTGTTTGGATGATTAGAATTGTATAATCAACTATGATAGCATTTTACAGATAAACATAACCCATCACTCCTCCAAAAGTGCCCTTAAATGAATTTTCCCAGAGAAATATTTTAAAAATAAAAGATGTAGATCTTTGCATGCTTAGTTTATATATGAAGTTTCAAGAAAATCTTTGGAGTTATTTTTGAGAAAATCGCAAAAAAGTGAAAAAAAATCATTTTGTAAAATGGTAATGTAAACGCACTTCCGGTTATCCGATTTTTTGAAACTCGGAATTTCAACATCATATTCAATTCTAATTAACATTATTTAGATGATAGAATTGTTCAATAAACTGAAATAGCACTTTAGATGAAACCTAACCACACCCCTCCCCCCATAACTGCCTTTAAATGAATTTTCCCAGAGAAACAATTCAAGTAAAAGTTGTAGCATTCTGTATGTGTAGTTGATATGGCAAGTTTGAAGAAAATCGTTTGAGCAATTTTTGAGAGAAATGCAAAAAAGTAAAAAAAAAAAAAAAAAAAACATAAAGTAAAGTGGTACTTCCGGCTGAGAAATTTTGACACTGTCAGATGCCTTGGTGATACCTAAACGGAATGTCAAGTTTCAACTTTCTACGGTTTTTCGTTTCTGAGTTATGCTGTTCGCATGCGCACTAGCACACACCCAGACGCACCATTTGTAAAAACCACTTTTTGGACCACAAAACGCATATTTCTGGTGAAAATTCGATATCGAAAATTTGACACGATTATAATACTTCCTCTTACTAGGAGTAAGAGAAATTAACAAAGGAATAGATTTGTATTGCATGGAAAATCTGTGGATTTGCACGAAAATCAAAAATTCAAATATCCTGTTGAAGAAGTCGTACTTTTGGTAAACGACTCCATAAAATATGGTATTAACACATTTAATAAAATATTGTTTGAACACATTTAATTGCTTGTTGTGGTGGTTGGTTCCGCAGAGTTTGAAAGCATCAGAGACATTTTTCGTGATAGCCTGCTTCATTTTGTGGTCATCGACCGGTTTCGGGCGTTTGCCCATAATCAGGATGTTTTTGTTGAACAGTGTAATAACATAGACTTGCACAGAGCAAATACAGTTGATATACTGAATTTTAAAGGTCTTCGTTTGTCAGAACTAGGTTAAGAGAGGTGTTGCTATCTGAATAGGAAAACACATGTTCGGTTCTTTAGTGACGTTGTTCCCTTTTTAAATGTAAACATCAATGAGTGTGGATGTATAACTTAAGCTATGTTTTTTGAAGGAGATTATACTTTGATAATTATACTATCTTATTATTTCTATTTACTAGTTTATAACAGGGCGAAATAACGCGAAGGTGTCAACCGTGAGTCACTACGGAATAGTTGCTGATAAGAAATGACAGAATTCGTGCTGAATGATCGTAAGATGGTATAGATACATAACTATGTTGAGCAAGTAATTTATATAATCAAGTTTTTTTTATAATTATGCATTCCACTCAACATTTCACCTTTCACACACATTCATATACACCGTCCATGTACGCACGTATATTTAAATGTGGGTTCCTTTTTACAGGCCTAAACCTAACAAGCCTAACGAGCTCAAATACAGACATTTACAGACATATCACTGAAAAAATTATTATACCAACCTTAATGCAACATACAATCCACATGAACATTCCATTCTCTTGACCTGCATGCATCATTCACATATGTATACACTTAAAGCTGTTTTGTCTCGTATGCACAGACTTACAAACTAGCAGATTTAAAACTAAACTAAAACTAAAATCTGTTTGGTTTTTGTACTACTTAAGAAATATTTGGTCCATGCATACTATTTGCACTGCTAATTGCGTTACTATTGCTATTGTGGGAAGAGTATTTTGAATAATGGTTCACTGGCAAATTTCATCTGTTCGTTTATTAAGTTTTGTGTCTTGTGTTTAAATATTTCGAGTTGTTCTATTATGTCAAGTCATCGTCCTTTGTGGGCTGGATGTATTAGTTACATCGTGGTGGTGATGTCATCGGGTTTGTGTTTGTTTGTGTTTAGGTGATTGGCATAATTTGAGTCAACTTTGTTGTACATTATGATCTATGTGTTCGGTAAATCGTTCCCTGATTTTTCTGCCTGTCTGCCCCCACGTAAATGTTGTTTCAGTCCGGGCATTTCAATCCGTAAACCCCACTGCTGTCATATACGTCAGTGAAGTCAGAATTTTTTTAATTTCATTTATTGATAATTTGCATGCGGGGAAAACCCCATATAAATAGAGTTTGGCATATACAGAATGAACTCAGTACGAGTGCGGATTTTATTGCCTAATTTATTATTTGTTCTGAAAGAGGTCTTAATTCACAATTTTTTGATCGCCCAAAACCGGTCGATGACCACAAAATGAAGCAGGGTATCACGGAAAATGTCTCTGATGCTTTCCAGCCCTGCGGAACCAACCACCACAATAATTATTCCCAGATATTTGTAATGATTCTTTGTCAGTTGCAAGCAAAACTGAATCATTAATTAATAATTTTATGACAGAGTTATTGATCTACGTGCCACCGTATTAGCGATTTTCGTAGAGAAATAACGAGGAAAGCAACGGGCTCAGTAAACATCCCGATTCAGTCCAATTTTGGTTTCCAATCCTTGAGACAGGCCTTCACAACTTCACACCGAAGCAAAAGGTTCCGAATATAAATTAATTAAATTCGCAATAAATTTAATTAAAACTCCGAAACCAGAAAGTTTGTAAAACAACTTTTGTCGAACTATTCTATCGAAAGCAAAGATCTATCAAACAACAAAGAAAATAAAGAGTCTTCGCTTAACCCTGGGCGCGTCTGGGGTGATTCCTGAGAATTATCTCCGATGCTACACGGACGGTTCCAGGATGGATAGTGGGCCACCGTTTTCCAGGCTGAGATTCATGCAATTCTTTGCTGTATTTTGGATGAGAGGGTGCGTAACACTAATTAAAAGGTGTTTGTATCTGCTCGGACAGCCAAGCTGCGTTGAAGGCGCTTAATTCATGTGTCTTCACTTCCAGATTGGTGTTGGAATGTTCTAAAAGACTGGAAGATCTTTCTTCATTAAAGGATGTGCTTCTGGTCTGGGTTCCAGGTCATATGGGAATCTTTGGGAATGAGGAGGTGGATAGGTTTGCCAAATTAGGTGCCTCTCTCCCTTTCATTGGTCCAGAGCCTGCTCTTGGTGTGTCTTCTGGCACATGTTTATCAGGCTTTCAGACGTGGATGACCTCACAGCACTCACCTTATGGATGAGTGCAGTGGGTTGTCGGCAGTCTAAAATGCTCATTGGGGGTCCGGACGGAGCTTTGAGTAGCGGGGTCCGATGTCTTTCACGGACCTCACTCAGGCATCTGGTTGGATTCCTCACTGGGCATTGTGGTTTAAGGAGACATCTCTATACAATGGGACTCATGCCTGACTCCTTTTTTAGAGTTTGTGAGACGGAGGAGGAAACACCCTTGCATCTGATGATGGATTGTTTGGTCTGTTAGGAGATTAGGTTTAGGACCTTCGGCCGGAATAGGATATCGGTAGAGGATCTTAGGTTGTGTCCTTTTAAGGTTTTGGTGCGATTTGTTCGGTCTGTGGTGAAACTTAGATGGTTAAAACCTGGAGCTGGATTTTCGTTCTAGTCCCAGTGGTTGTTATTCTTTAGGGGTAGCTATATGGGCCCTGAGAAGCTTTGGATAGCGTAGGGTTTGTCCTCCCCTTCTGTGAATAATATTAATAATAAAGAGTCTTCGCCTTTTTTTGATTCTTAACCGAAATTCCCCATTGCACATTAAATTCAAAATATTGTCTAGGATAGAGCAGTTCCTGCAAAATACTGCCTAAAATTCATTTATTCTCCTAATCTCGCCAAAAGAAGTTCAGAGAAGAGTTTACCTATATTATTGCCGAATGAAATACCGCCTTACAATTGCTTATGCCACCTAAATTTCCTTTCTTGTTTCCTAAATTCTTATGAATGGGAAATATGATGGCGTCTCTAAAAACTATCTGGTACTTACTTCGCAAATAAATTAATTATGTTTTTAAAGTTGAGATTCCTTTACAGCAAATAAGATATGTGCTACAGGTCCTTCATTAATTTATCCGACATTGCTGGGAGGCTAGATTATTGTTACTTTTTGACATAAAAAAACAATATAAAATTGGCAGAACAGTACAAAATTGACATTTTGACAATATAAAATTTGTCCAGTTAGGCATGTTTAATTTATTTGTGAATATAGATTTAGTAACTAATAGAAAATTAAGTTTATATTATGTTTAAACTCGGTTGAGTTTGTTTAGGTTTGAAGATAGTAAACAATTTCATATTATGGATTAGTTGTTGACAAAGGAAACTAACGAGTGAGTGAGGAAGGCAGAGTGAAAACAGAAGGTGGAGTGGAGTGATGAAGGGACAAGTTACTGGAGGTGGTATAAATAGAAGGTGAAGTGGCGTTGGAGAATATGGACCTGGGGAAGTACGTCGTCCCTAAAGACTCGCTCTAATTAATTCCTTAATTAATTAATGACTTCTAGGTGGGAGAATGGGCAAGAGAATTTAGGGAAGCGTAGAAAATGGCCATAGACTAGCATCACCATCAGCTGAACAGTTTGTGAGCGCAATGTAAATACGTGTTAGCTTAGTGTTCTTCAATAAACTATAAAGTAAAATAATAAATCATTAGTATGTAAGTTAATGTTAAAGCAGCAAAAAGTGCATAGCTGTTATTTATAGTTCACAGTGAAAAAGTAAATTAAATTGTAAATCAAGATATAGTTGAACATTAATTAATTTTCTTAGTTGAATATTTATCTGAGCGTGCTATTATAATTTTATCTTAATATACTTGTGTTATATAATTTGAAAATACTAGCATTCAATTATAAAGTCTATATGTAAACTCTGAATCAAAATATGAAAGGAATTTTCTTTAAGAAAAGTTGATCAAGTTCCATTTTCATTCGGTATACTGTACTCAAATTGTTATCACTCGCAATAAAGCGTTTTTATTAAATTCTAAAAGTTAGAGATATTTCCTTATACGGAAAAATACTTGATCGTAGACATTTCCACGCGTTATATATAGTTACAAATAATATTCGAAAATGGATTCAGGTGATACAAATTTTTAAGGGAATTTATTTATTCTAACGAAAGTGAGTTAAAACTGGACATGCAAATAAGTTCACCAGAAGTTAAGAGATGGCACAGTAATAACCCTCACTCGCCCCCCCCCTCGTCACCAGATCGATGAAATAAGAGGGGATGAGTGGAAAAAAATCAACCAACAATGGTTCCACCCCGCTCTGCCAGACAAAGTGTCGTGTTTAGACGCCAATTAAGGTATTGCTGCTATCCCAGCTCGAGTGGCAGAAGAAGAGAAAGATACTTATATGAGTGGGGAGCCATAAGTCGTCGATAAGCTCCCCCCCAAAAAAACCGGACATGCGGGAGCAAAATTAATCTAATTTTTTAGCATTTTTCTCCAATAATTATGTACCATTTTATAATCTCAAAAAACTTGCTAGACTTAAGTGATGGCATATCTCTAGTTCTCTTGCAATCTTAAGATAATGCTACTATCGCCACTTCCAAACTCGACTAGCTAACATTACTCAGTTATAACTCACCGCTCTTCTCTTTCTCTCTCATTTTCTTATCTCTCTAAATTAGTCCTTAATAATAAAGTGTATATTTAATTTTAATACAGTTAGCTAAGTCTCTAGTCTATTCATTACATCTCCTCTAACTCCCACTCAAATTAAGATGATGTTGCGATAAACTCATCTAATGTGCTGCTTAATTTTCAACACTTCAACACTTAATAGGTCAACACTGATGAAGTAATATTATAGAGTTTCAAAAAAAAAAAAAAAAATGATGGTAAACAGAGTCCCATTAAATTAATCCGATTTATATCGTTTGATAAGCAGCTAAGATATAAAGCGATTAGCTCCGAAGATAATAGAGCATTCTTTGTACCAAGTAGAACCAAGTAGCACATGAGTTAGTATGACTGCTAAAGCTAATCGATCATGAACAGTGGTTCTCATCGATGCTTATTTACTAAGGACAGGATCGCACCTGGCCATTACTTTCAACTGCGAATATTAGTAGCCAGCCTATAGTTGAAATCGCGTTTAAATTTTAGTTTATTCTTTTAAGACATTTCAATACGATCCGAAGAGCGGAGAGAAACACAGAAATGACAATCTAGTTACTCGCTAACTAGGCCAGACTAGGGTGGGAGACTCTGTATATATACACTGCCGAGCTAGCCCTACAGAAGAACAGTTTTTACGACCAGTTAACAACGAATCAGTAAGCTTCTACTACCTTCTTTTCACTCATCAGTCTTCTATATATATATATTTCTCGCTACCGAACTTCTACTGCAATGTCCTTGCAGTTTGTTTTTTCTCTCATTATAGTGTTCAGCATTTAATAAACTAGAAGCTTATTTCATCTTAAAATTCTTTCACTCTAAATTTTCTCTCCTTCTAATATTTATTATAGAGATCCATTCTAATATATATTTGGCTTTATTGCAAATGCTTCGCCAGCATGAATAATAAATTAGAGGTAGATTTCGTAGTTTCAGATTTACCTTGTAACGCTATGGGTTTAAGATATTGAAAATAAAGTTTTCTAATACAGATGACAAGAAATACTCGTCCATCAGATTGGCTAAATACAGTTGGGAAAATTCCAAACCTCCATAAATTTCTTTTCTCTTTGTACCGTTCTTTCTGAATCAGTTTTATACGACTCTCTTAGGTTTATATCTAACTCATGCAATAGCTATCAACTAGGATCCTGTCCCTTTTGCGTTCGACCCACAACTGCACTGGCAACGCCTTGGCCATAGATGTGGAGTGGTGGAAGGTTTAAGAGAACCTCCAAGGCTGCAGTGGGTTTGGTCATCATAGCAACCGTCGTGCTCACGAAGGCCAGCCTTTGAACACTTCTAAGCGCCGCAACTCCACCCATCTGCAAGGTCTTTACCCACTACACTACTGCCCCGTGGATCTCACCACATTGACATAAATCTAATCTAATATATGTAGTAAGGTTATGTTGGCTATCCGCCTTCGTCCAGGCCACTTGATTGGTAGTTACCAATCACAGCGTACCTGAAAAAAACCTCTTGCTGACGACCTCCAACTGAATTGTTATACTTCCTGCCGCCAATAAATAAGAAAATACCTACTTTCAGTTTGAAGACTACCTTCTCTAACTATTCTTATTATTCCAGGGTAGAATGTTTTCAGAATTGATATCTCCCCATAGCACGGATATTGCCGTAATAATAATTTATAATGACAAGAGGTTTAATAGAGCAAAAAATAAATTTGTTGCACATTTTATTCACTTTTTATGATTAAATAAATTCCCACATCCTATTCCTACAACAGCAGACATGTTCTCTACTATTAGTCCCTCTAAATCGCGACCAGTTGGTGATATTCACTGGAGGATATAATTTAAATTTCTCACGTCATTTATTTCTGCCATTTATTTCATTTATTTTTTGTACTTATATTGCAGATGTAAATATTCAATACAAGTTTAAAAAAAAAAGATATACATATAAATAAATTCCCTTTAATTCTTTAATGACAACATGTAAAAAGCCCCATTATTTTCAATAACTCTGTTCTTTTGAAGTCTGTTGGGATTTCATTTCTACAATGGTAATATAACCGTCAGTTTTAGTTCAAAACAAAATTCAATTAAATAAAAAACACATAGAAGGGAATAAAATAAAAAAAAGATTTTTTTTTTTTTATTACACGATAAAATTAATATACATTATTTTAGAAGGGTTATTGTGACATTCACCTTACCTACCGATCGTAGAGTAATTTCATTTTTGTGAGTGTTATTTCGTTAAAAATAAAATCTGCCATGTGAGAACAAACATACATAAAAAAAAAAAAAAAAAATTAAACCCAGCTTAAAAATGTATTAGCTTCAACATGGCGATAATATAGCAGTATAAATATATTGGATACTTTATGGTTACAGTAAATTTTGTTAGGATGATGTAGAAAGAATTGGGAGATTTAAAGAGAGATAGAGTGAGACAACATTTTAATTAAATTTTCATAACAATATTTTATCACACCAATCTTGCCATTTTTAATTATAATTTTATGATTATCGTTAATTTTGTTGTCATTTTAATATCAATCTTATTATTTATGTACAATAAAATCCTATAATATCTGGCAGAGTCCAATTTCAAGTATTTTGGTTAAAATTGTTGTTATATATTTCTGTATTTGTTTGTGAGTTTTGTATTTTATATTGTTGATATTTTTTAACGATATTTTTTTGTTAAATATTGTATTCTTGTGTTTATGTAACTGCATTGTTTCATGGTTTTATTTCGTCCTTCTACTGCACTCATTCATTACTCTACTCATTATTTTTTACTTAAATATTTTTAAAGAGAATTTAGTTTCTATAAATTATTTTTTATACAATTAGCAGTGTAACAAACTTCATATAACTGAATTTCACATATAACTAAAATGTATATATTTATATGCATCCGAAATATAATATTGTAACGTATTTCCCTCTAAACTAGCTACTGCAACCAGTTTTAAGTGGATTCGTTTAGATAAAATACTCTAAACTTCAATAAGTAAAACACCAATTTATTGTTTTACACAATAAATTATAAATACAACACTTAATAATAATTAATTCACAGTTTAAACCAACAATAGTTCACTTTGTTTACTTTTCACAGAACGTACACTTAGCCTGTAACAAGAAAACTCTCTAAACTCTCTGTGGTCCCAGTATTAATACCGATGGAGAATGGTCTAAAACTTTCTTGATTCTTATAAAAAGAGCTGCACGCCGCCAGCGCTACCTAGCGGCCAATAGGAGAACTTGAGGTACCTGCTTTCTCTCCTAGATGGTATCAGTGGCTGCGTTAAGACTATAAAGTCTTACTTCCCATAAAACTATTTTTTTCTTTGTTTTGGCCTAACAATAAATAGTTACTAATATTATTTAGATAAAACAATCGTTCAATATATCGGAAATGACATTTTTTAAGAAAAGGCTTTTAATGTCACCGTACGCCAGAACACATCTTAAATAAATTTTACCGAAAAGAAAAACGTTACAAATAAAAGTTGTAGCAATTTGTATGGTTAGTTTATATACCGAGTTTAAAAAAAATCGCAAAAAAAAAACCTAAAAAATGTATTTAGTAATGTGGTTGTCATCTGGTCGACAGGTTTCGACTAAAACCTTTTTGTAGCGTCCATTGATAGAGCGTAAATGAAATATTAACTTTTAGCTTTCTACGATTTTTCGTTTTTGAGTTTTGCACGACACTAATTTCTAAAAACCAATTTTTAAGACCAGGGATCCTCAAAATCTGTATATCTAGTGAAAAATCAATGTCGAAAATGACACGATTCGCAATACTTCCTCTTTTAGCAGTAAGAGAAAGTAAAAATGAGTAAATAGTAAATTAAATGTAGTGAAATTTTTTCAAATAAAAAGAAAGTTATTTTCAGACAGGTTACAAGAAAGATTTAGGTTAATGTTTAATTTTAATAATATTATATTATTGTATTATTTTTATAATAATCTGCAACAACAGTAACTACAACAACGTTGGCAACAATAACAGCAATGACAAAATACACAATTCGTAAGTGGCGGATTTTGTAAATAAATTCAGTGAATTGCCAGAGATTAGTAATCCAACTACTGATCATAAGCCAACCCTATATGAGCTATATCAACAATTTCATAGTATCTTAGTAATTTAATTGGAGCCAACAATTGTTCCTGTTAATAAGGTTTAAACAATATATTGGTATCAACTTTACATAGAAATTTACAAAATCACCTTTTTCTGCCTAGAAAAATGGTTCAAGAAATAGGCCATTAAACTTAATGAAAACAAGAGCCCCAGAACATTACCTTCACTTTACGTCGCATTAATCTTCCCCCCCAATATACTATAACTTAATTCGCTTACCAGTGGTCAATGTGGCCAGGTATCTTGGACTTGACTTAAATTGAAGGCTTACCTGGAATCCTCATATAAGACTTAAAAGAATAGTACTAAACAGACGCTTTTGACAACTTAAAACACTGGACTACAGATCTCAACTCTCTCTAGACTAAAATTTTTACACGTCTATTTAAAGCCTATCCTGAACGTAAGGCTTAGAACTATTTTTTTTTTTATTATTATTATTTTTTAATTTAAGGCGCGTCAACATGTATGGTCATTGGCGCCTGGAGCCATCTCAGTGCACTGCCGGCCTCCGGAGAGTGTTCTCTCGTTACAGACAACAGTGAGCTGTAGAGAGTCCTCAGAAAAAAGGGTAGCATAGCTGGACTAGAACCGGGTCCTCCACGCGGGAGTCCAGTATGCTAACCACTTATCTATCTTAGAACTATGGGGTTCGAACAAATTCATATCTCCAATGAATCCAATCCCTACAATTCAAAATCCTTCGTTCCAAGTCCAAACGCTACTTTTTACCGTCTCCAACCAAGCTATGCATAGTGACCTCAATATATCATTCACTGTCCAAGTCGCCCAAACTCATTACACGAAATTCCATATTAACCTACAGTCACACAACAAAAATTCTTTGTTCAACACATCTTGTCTTCCCGAACTCTTCCTGATAACTCTCCTGGATGTTTTAAAAGTCATGGCGGCCTCATGATCTCCTATCTAATGAAGAAAGTAATTAGTGATTTTAGTACTGATTGATGTATTGATTTTAGTGGAATAAGTAGGAACTTTATTTCAATAAAACAGGGGAAAAAACCTAAGTGTTCATTTATAAGTTTAGATTTAAATTGATTACGTAAATTTATTGATTTGCATTATAAAATATGATGTGAAAATACAGATGATCACAATTTATCCATTACTGAATGAGAATTATTTATATTATACGCAATATTGAATATTTTTACTTTTTAATAATGGTGTTAAGTTTAATAAAGTTAGAGCATTTAAAGGTGTATTTTTAAAATTATCTGGAATTTTAGTGAAGAACTTGTGATAGGTATGTGAAAGTAGGAAAAAAAGAGAAACAAATAATTCTCTGACATTAATGAATTGAATAATTCATCATCTTTCATTTCTATGCAAGCAGTGCGCCTGTAGATCTAACTGGCTAGACGTGGTATAGCAAGGTGTTAAGCAGCACGCGACTGTATACTTCACGCACTGGGAATAAAAAAAAGAAAGAAAAAGAAATTTGAATAATATCATAATATTCCAAAATCATAATTATAGTTATCCCTTGTCTTTCACTGTTGTGTAAAGCAGTAATTATGTATATATGTTGCAATTTATTTATTTACTATTATTTTTCTTCTGAAACTAGTTCCTTACAAATTTAGTTCATGTAATTCAATAACATTTGCTACTTTAACTTTACAATTCACGTGTCTTTATCAAACTCCAACTATTCTAATAAAACCAAAAAACTGTTAAACAATTTTGTAATTTTATTGTAAAGACAATTAAATACATAATTGTCAATTCTTTGCAGAAACGTCTTGAAGGGTGGAACGGTCGATAATAATCAGTAATTGTCCAATAGTAAGATCATTTCATATATTTCTGTGATTTGATGGAACAATGGAGTCTTACTGACGGAGCATTAATTAAATTAGTTATTTAGAGTTAAAACTTGTCTGTTTAATTGTGTTTACCCCAAATTTCATTTCATATAAAATTTTAATTTAATTAATGTATTTGTTTATTAGTAAAGCAATCTAGTTAATTATAAACAATTTTACCATTGCCATAAAATTGTTATATATTGTCAAAAGTAGAATATCATAAAAAATTAGATGAAATTGAAAATTTAGATAAAATGCAACACTCTCATGTGTTTCTAAAAGCTATTCTCATAAGTCTAATAGACTTTTTTCTTAAAAAAATAGAAAAAGAACGAAGAATAATTTTGACTGAACTTTTAGTTAACCTTTAATGTAATCTTGTCCTGGAACATGTATCATATTGGAATAGAACTTCGGAGGCTAACCTAATGTCTCGGTTCCCAGTTTTTTGTTAAAATGAAATTTTCTCTGAAGTTTGTTTAATTACTTTTTTTTAAAGTGAAAGTGATAAGCTTAGAAAGAGAGTAATTCCTGTAAGGGGAATGGACTAGCCAGCCACTTCTTCAGGGAGCTTGGCGCCCCTGCGGGTATCCCTGCCTAACAACACTTACAGTGACATCCTCTAACACTACTCACACACTATATGCAGAGTTGAGGTTTGGCTTAGCGAATCCATAGGCAGAAAGCTGGAGTTTAAGTATCTCCTCCTCGGGATTGAGATAGATTCGTGTATGGCTTATTCTTATCGATTTGTGGTTAGTCGGACAGAATGACTTCACAACACTGAAAATAAGCGATGGTTCTCATAGCATAAGGTGCACAGATGTTAAACGTTTATGGCCGATGCGAATTCCAGCAAGAATAACCTCCTCCCTTTTAGTAGAACATTTTTTTAAGAAAAGTTTTATATAGCGTAGCTTTCTTACTTGGTGCTGTCCCATATTTGTTGCCATTTCTTCCACCTATTTTCCTTTGTGTAAGATACGGAATCATAGTACATACTTCACTTATTGTAGTCCTTCGGTGATCGCACGCTTTGCCCATTTCCCGGGATATCATAGTGACCCGAGATCCATAGCAAAAAGACTGTTGTTTAATGTATATTTAAGAATTTAGTGGAAAAAGAGGATGTTCTGAGTAAATTGGGTTTACTGAATACATTCTATTTAAAGACAGAAGTACGGACAGAGAATCTTTGCAAATAACAATTTTAATTTTGTTTTTGCAAGAAGCTATTGCAGACAGCTACGACAGATCGTGTCGAGGGAGAACTTGAGTTCTCGACCGGATCCTTTGCACGGTCCACTTAAACAAAGTCTGCATTGGGCAAATCATTACGGTTTTTCAGAAATTCGTTTTGGTAGATTATGGGAAAAGCATTGGTTTATAGAAATCTAGCTATGACAAACAACCTTATGGAGTGGGTACTGGAGTGGCAAAATACAGAATATACATAGTTTAAAGAAAAACTAAGGAGTGAAACCAATAGATCACGAAACTGGAGTAAGGACCTACGATGTTTTCACCTCGAGAGGTAAACATTGACTTAATAACCTTTTAATAATTTTTGAAATTATAAATTTTTTAAAAACTACTTACTTCATCAATTATATCTGACGTTAGGGAAGGGATTAGCTCAGTGGTAGCGCGCTGGACTAGCAACGCGGAGATCACGGGTTCGAATCCAGTCGTGCTGCCCTTAGATTTTCTCTTCCTAGGAGCCCCTACAGCCCACTGTTCGGTGATGGACAGTGTTGTCTGTAACGGGAGAATACTGTCCGGAGGCCGGCAGTGCACTGAGAAGGCTCCGGGCGCAAATGACCACAGATGTTGAGACGCCTTAAATAAAATAAAATAAAAAAAAAAAATATCTGACGCATTTATCATTTATTTTACTTTTAGTTATTTAAGTTTTTAAAGTGATTAAATTAGTGGTTAAATTTATAAAATAACGAAATCCAAAATTTTCAGTCTATTAGTCGATTCCTTTGATTGAATTAGTTGAATATTGAATTTTATTTTATTAGACACTCTGGCAACCGTCGGTTATCAAATTTATTCTTGAAATGTTAATTCTAATCAATTTATCTATGTGTTTATTATTTATGTCTTATACTTTTTAGATTGCTATTATTTGTTCTTCATTTTTCTTTTTACTTTCTCTTACTAATAATAGTAAGAGAAAGTATGGCGATCATGCCATAAAGTTGAGTTTTCACCAAATAGTTCGAAAAAGTAGTTTTTAGAAAATGGTCTGAATGTGTGTGTGTGGTTGGAAGAGAATACCTCAAAAACAATAAAACCCTAGGATGTTCAAACTTGATATTTCCGTTAGAAACCCCTACTGCAAGTAAAAATAAGATTTTGCTCAATATTCATCAACCGTAAGTACGACATTACTGATTGGTTTCTTTCACTTTATCGCGATTTCCTCCTAAATGGCCTCTCACGTACATAAAATTCATCGAATGTTTAGCTAAAAACTCTAGGTCTAAGATCAGTTTTTTTAACCAAATATTATGAATTCCTTGGAGAATTTTTTGTGGGTGTTTAACATCAGTTTTATTTTATTCCTTAGTATAAATGGACAAATACAAAATGGCGGATCTTGTATTTCTGCCTAATTCCCTTTTGCTTTCTTTTTCAAAAATGGAATGAAAATGCTGATGGAATGAAAAAAAAAGAAGTTTATTCCACAATTTGATAATTAATAAAATACCAATGAAGGGGAAATTAGTAAAAAAATTCTAAACTAGATTTTTCATAGAAATAATTAGCTATAAATAATTAGCCAATCACAGTGTAGAAGTGAAGGGGTCACATGTGGGCGTGGGCCATATAATAATTCTAAATTTCTGATTGACCTAACATACATCCATATTTCACACCTTCACTTCTGTACTGTGTTTGGCTAATTATTTATAGCTAATTATATCTTTGAAAAATCTAGTTTAGAATTTTTTTTTTCTAATTTTCCCTTCGTAGATATTTTATAAATAATCAAATTGTGTTTTCAATAGGTGCCCAGGATGTCTGGTTCTCCCAAAACTCGCTTACATTAAAATGTAATATTAATAATTTGTTAACAAAAATGACTAATCATCTATTAAGCAAGGATGTTGACAATGTTATTTCTTCAAATTTTAATAATTACTATCGCAATATTAGCACACTGGGTCATGGCAAGCCTTATTTATATTTAAGATGTCCTATTGAATTTACTAGAGCTTTTTGTCAATTGAGAGTCATGTCCAAAAGATATATTTGTATTTCTGTGAAAGGCTTAGTAAGTCGGTTCAATCCGGAGGGTGGTTGCCCTGTCTGTCTCAAAGGCTCAGATGACCTCTTACATTTTATGCTCATGTGCTCATTGTACAATATTATTTTCGTGCTAGATATTTAAGCTTCTACTTATCTAATGAGATTGAGTTACAGCATGAATTCGAGAAGTTATTAGCAATTGATTCGGTGTGTAAATTGAAAAATATATATTTTTAAATTTCAAAGGCACTGAGATTGAATTATTATAAATTTGTAATATCAAATGTAACTGTAAAATATTATTTCTATTTTTGTTTTTTGAGTTTTGTCAGTTTATCTTATATTTCTATATGCAGTAAGCTGTAGCTAATAATAGCAGTTTTTTGTTTTTGTTTTGTTTTTCTCTTTGTCTCTTTTTTTTTTTTTTTTTTAACCACCTCATCTAATTGTCGAATATATTTGAGCTCCAATTAATCAATTATTATGTACAGTTGATATTATTATGAATTTCCTTTGTTTAAAAATTATTATTTGTTTATTTTTGATATCATTATTACTTTCATTTCATAACTCATATACTGCTCTCTATCTCTTATTTTAGAGTGAATTTCTGTTGTAGTAATAATTCTATTTATTTAGAAGTCAGTTTTTTGTCTTATTTGTTTTGCTTTTTGTTTCCTCTTCATTATTTACCCAATTTTCATCTTTCCTTTTCTTCATTCATTTTGATTATGTAAATTAATATTATCACTATTATTGTAATTTCTGTAATTGTAATTAGTGTAATTTCTACAAGGAATTTATTTTAGTTAATTGGTTATAATTTTTGGAATGCAGTTAGAATTCGATTGTATTTATTCAGTGTATGTCCAGTTTAAAAAGCCAACTCACTTGCTTAACAGGCTCATTTGTAACCTTATAGCAAATAAAGTTTGATTTGATTTGATTTGATAAATAATCTGAAATGTGTAGACCTTTGGGAAGAAATATAAATTATTTTAGAATTAAGAGAAATATATTAGTTAATATCTATGTAATATTGTTTGTTTACTTAGTGTAAGTCCAAGACTGGGTTTTTACGAAGGTTGGGAGAAACAATTGGAACAGTTAGAAAGGTAAAATACCTGTACTACAAGAAAAGGGAATTTCCCTTTCTTTCTCCCTTTAATGGAGGAGGGATCATATATATAGAGAACCTCAATTAGGGGAAGATCAGAATTGTTGTGGTGAAGAAAACTCTGCTCAGTGAAAATTTATAAAAGAGTGTCGTAGTGTTCGTTATACGAGAGTTAAGGCCCAACCTTCTGCTATAAACCCTTTTAATATTGTAAGTTGTACAAATTAATCTAGTTACTGCTTAACTATTATTTTGCTATAGTTTAAAGAATAAGATTTTATTTATAGTCTTAATTGTTTAATTATATGTATTTCTTTTTTATGGTTATTTTCTAGTATTTTTTATCCTTTAATCAATCCAGATGAACACAGACCTCACGAGATCCCTTTAGAGAAGAGTTAAATTAAAATCTACAATTATTTACTATTCTGAATTTCTATTTTAAAACCCCCCAATTATACATAACATTACAATCAAATTGTGCAATAAAGGTTTTTATAAAAAAAAAAAAAAAAAAAAAATGGAAAAATCAAGTTATTTGTAACATAATATTTTATTGCTTAATAAAATTATATTAGCAATAAAGAAAAAATTCAGAATTTTCATTCTATTGTTGAAAAAAAAAGCAATTGAAATTATGGATGAAAGATCCTCCATTTTGTATTTGGCCGCTCATAATAATGGAACAAAATAAAATTGATGTTAATCACCTACAAAAATTTCTCCAAGGAATTGAAAATATTTAGTTAGAAAACTTTTCTTAGGCCTAGAGGTTTTAGCTATTCATTATATTCATTTATGCATGTGGCGCAGTAAAGTATTGAATGAGTACTTTAATGAAATATACTCATAAAAAAAAGGAATCGAATAATTATTAGTTGAATTAAACTAATAATAAGAAGAAGCGTTATATATTAGAGTTCGAAAAACTACAGAGTATGTAACTATATAAATTGGAGTAACAGAAAGTCTTGTGAGTATTGCACACCAATTTTTTTTTTTATATTGTTGACTACGTATTTGTGAACTTATTAATTTTTGGTTTTTTAAATTTTTATTTGCGATCGCTCTCCTGGCAAAATTTTTCTTGACTAATCAATACGCTGGGTCCAAGCATCTCAGTATAATTGAGCAGCTTCGCTATTTTCGTTTTTCTTTCATATTGTGTTTCTCTCATTTTCTTAATTTTAAAAAATTAATTTTTTTTTTTGTGGAAAACTTATTTTCATTTCAGATTTTTTTTTCCCTCGAAAATTTAACACGATTGTAATATTTCTCTTATTGTATTATTTCTTAAAGGAAATGAAAAACTTAAACAGCTACTTAAAACCTAGAGAATATTCAATATTTGGACAAAATTTCTTACAACCGAACCATAAAGTAGAGAATCTGTTTTAATAGTGACTAAAAGGAAGAAAGAAAAGAAATATCCAAAGATTGAACACTATTTTAGTTTCTATGAAAATTTAACAGGAAATAGCACTTGTATTGAATATAAGGAAATGAAATTGAGGTAATAACATTTTACATTCATATACTTACAGTAAATTATATTACAGTGTAGAGAAGATATCCAGATGTCCAAGCAAATTGCTTGTTCGCCACAAACTCTTCCTCCAGTTCATGCAATTTTCCTCAATATGTTAGCTATATTGTATTACCCATTTATACCATAAATATGATTGATTTTTTTTATTATTTATATATTAATTTCTTACGTAAGTAACAACTCCTTTCATCTATTACTTCTAAGAATTTTTATGTTTGCCGAAATGAACGTTTAATAAACATACAAAATTCTTAATATTAAATTTAATTTGATCAAATATCACCATAAAAATTTAAATTTTGTCATGTAAAATTACATAAAAAATTGTTGAATATGTAACAGCAACCAAAGACAGTAGAGAGAAGAGAAAAGAACTCAACCACTCTCTCGGACTGGATTGAGAGAAACCAGATAAATACAGCAACGGACAGTCCAGAGATAGATAGTTCATTATAGTTCATCATCTTTGCCAGTTACTACGTGTCATTCTCATACCACTCTACCTTAACCATTTTCTATTGTAAAGTCCAGGCAGACTGTGTCTCTTTATTAATATACTAGTTAACCAGTGTTAACAAAGTCTTCTCATTTGTCTCATTTAGCCTAAAATTACAGTTCAGTTTGATTCGTGAGCCTCACAGAAATACATTCGAAATTCAAATTCTCTTTTTAGTTCTTTTACTACTGGAGGAGCCTTAAGCATAAAAAAAAATTGAAATTAGAAGTAAATCTACCTGTTTATATGAGGAGAAATCATCGCAGCTCGAAAAACGTAAAATTGCAGGTACGTAAAATTTCGCTATTTCTTGATTATTTGATTGCGGAAGAGAGTAAATGGGGGCAGAAAAGGTTAGATTTGGGTAAGGAATAGTGATCGGGAGAGAATTAATTGAAGTAAGAGAAAGATTTGAACTTAAGAGCTGGTGAGTTGGTGGGCTAGGCCCAGAAATTTCTTACTTTTATTGAAAATTCACTGTAACATGTAAATATGTTAAATGACAACTTAGATAACATGAGCGTGAATTGCAGAAGACATCCAGCGATAGCACTCCGCTATCATGAATTATTCTATAAGCTGGTCACGGTGCCATCTTCTCTTCAGCCGCCTGCGTAGATTGTTGGAAATAGTGTTCGAAGGAAGCTGGTAAATTAAAGGATTAGGATGAGCAGTTGTGGATGAATGGAATTGAAGGAAACACGTTTTCGCTAGATGGTTAACGAAAGGAAATTTTTCGAAGGATTTTTGATTGAAATGACTGGATACGGAGGGAATTGGAACGCTTAGTTGTTCCCTATATTTCTTTGCCATGTGACCATGTAGGTCTCAATAGTAGTTAGGTAGAGAAGTCTTTTATTTTGTAATGTGAGATTGGATCGTCTGTCAAGTAGTTCTGAGAGTTGCCTGAATCGTGTAATTAGTTCAAGACGTTTGGGTCTAGTGTAGGAATTCCAAGTCAATGTTTTGTATAGCTGGAAACCCAGGTGGTTTGGAAATCCAGGTCCATAATAATCGTAAAGAATACATAAAGGCCTCGCCTCCTCGGACGATCAAATGCACCCGGTTATATTGTCCGTGTAGACCAGCGCAACCGGTTAATGTCCGAGTAGACCAAAAAGTAATAGGTCTCTATATATGCGTAGTTTGTACACCGATTTCAGGGAAACTCATTGCTATCTGTATTGTGAATATCTCAGATATCTGAAAAATCGTTCAGTAAACTCGATAATTTCTTCAAACGGTTTTTTTCTCCAAACAACGATTTCCTTTAAACTCAAAATTTTAGCAACGTACCTAACACTTATCAATGTTATGTAGATAATATGTTCGTGTAACATAAGGACTTTGCACTTTAAAAAAAAAGCTTAGCGTCATCCCTCCCACAAAATCCCAATTAAAAATAATATTCCTCGAAAAATCATTCAAATAAAAGTTGTAGCCCATTATAAATGTGTAGTAGCTACCACAAATTTAAAACAAATAATTGAAGCGTTTTTTGTGAAAATTGCAAAAATGTCACAAATCTATTCCTTAAAATGGCACTTCCGGTTGACCAATTTTGACCAAAACTCTATTTCCTGGTGTCGCCTTGTAGAACTTAAATGAAATATAAGGTTTGAACTTTTTGCGATTTGCCGTTTTTTAAGCTACCCTGGCCACACTCACACACACCACACATACATATATATATACATAGTGTTCCGTTTATTTTACTTACCGATTCTTTGCCCACAAGGGGTATCTGTTGCATGAAGTTACTTGGGGAGTAGCGATCCCACGGGTTACCACAGTTCAGTACTCCATGCCCTTCGTCAGAACAGTACACAATACACTTAAACTACATCAAATCTACACTTTACCGACAAGGACAAACACAGTACACAAACTAGGGTCTTCGACCCTAGTTAATTGGCGAAAGCCAAGGGAGAAGGAAGGGATTAGCTCAGTGGTAGCACGCTGGACTAGCAACGCGGAGGTCCCGGGTTTAGATCCAGCTGTGCTGCCCTTAGATTTATTCTTCCTAGGAGCCTCTACAACTCACAGTATGGTGATGAGCAGTGTAGCTAGAGAACAATGCTTGGAGGCCGGCAGTACACTGAGAAGGCTGCGGGGGGCAGAGATCTTTCGGGTCGCAGTGCGATAATCCCCTACAACAACCTACATCTACCGATTCTTGATCTACATCTACCTTATGGTGTTTTCTCAAAATTATTCCATTAATTAGTAAAAGTTATTGGTGTTTAAAGTTAATATAAAAATTTGTTGCTATAACAACTGAATTTATTCACCCAATACATATATTTATTAATAAAAGAAATAAGTATTTGGCATAAAAAAAGATATAGAATGATAAAGTATATAAAATATTCGTTACCCTCTCGATTTACTTCAGTAAGTAGGGAATATGCAACGTTTAAAATCAAACCAAATGTTTACTAGCCAGGAGCTCCTATTAGACTGTCTCACTCTTTTAAAGTAACTCTTACTATGGAAGCAAAAATATAAAGGAAGTCCTTTAGAGTATTCTTATACCCCAATATATATAAATACATTTCTAAAAACTACTATTTTCGGAATTAAGCGACTTCAAAGCATTTATTTCTTGTAAAATCTCGACATCGAACATTCCTCACGATCGCAATACTTCCTTTTAAGAGAAAGTAATAAAATATTTAATTAATTTTTAATTTAATATTTCATTCTTTCTATTACTTTTTCTTTGCCATTCATTTTGAAATATAAGCTAAATGATTTTCTAAGTAATTATTTACAGAAAAATACAAATTATATCAGGATTACATTTTCATGTTAACACAAAATAAATATTTGAGATACGAAAGTCTTTGCTGTCTTCTTAAAACGTGTTTAGGTTAAAATGTGCTCTATAAGTACTGCCCACTGCTCTAGTAACATGGACTTACTTTAATAGTTCGCATCATACTTCCATACTTGCTGAGTAACAATTAGTTGACGCTTCTACACAAGCCCTTACCTAAAGTAATTATGAAACAATCCGCCTCCGGCCCTATTGCGACTCTAACCTCCCTAGCACCACGTTTTAATCCTCTTATGTATTTACAAACTTCAGTATGCTTGGACTACCTCTATAGTGGTTGGTATGCTAACCGCTACCGCTAATAAATAGTACTTGGGCTGTGCTTATCAACTCGCCAAAACTTTGCCGTCTCCCAAAAACCTTTCTAGCTCTAACCACCAATACTAATAAATATACCAAGGAATTATATTGGCATATATATATATATATATATATTTACAGCGCACACACATGTATTATACCCTATCCTATATAATATATTCAATATAATTTATAGGATGTATATTTCATATATTCTATATAATTCTATAAAGTATACAACATAACAGTCTCAGTTAATCAAATTTCACTTTTTGAATAATAACAGTACAAATAACAAAAATGTTTTATGTCTAGCGCTCTTTTCTTTCGTACTACCACAAGAAGTATCGTGAGCGGGTCAAATTTTCGAAACTAAGTTTCACCGAAAAAAAAAAGCGCTGAGTCCGAAAAATGTTTTTTAAAAATTGGTCCATACATGTGGGTATGTATTTTAGCCCAAAAAAAGTAAAATCACAGAAAGCTGAAACTTGGTAAAGCTTTTATCTAAATTATTTTAAATTTTTCAGTTTTTTCCCAATTCATCGAAAAATGCCCAATTGATTTTGTTTAAAACTCGTTATATCCTTTAGCACAACAGCCCCTGAAGGCTTGTAGGACAGTGATTTTCTTATTATAGCTCTCCACTTTTTCTCACGATACTGGATCAACTACTTCTTTACCCGCACAGAAATGGAATCCTGAATTCTCGTACAAAAGGCGAGTACGAAAACCATATCATTAAAATATTTCACACAGTGATATTTTGTATTATTGACATATCAAAACCCTAAATTTCCAGATGGAGACTGCGCCAGTGGTTTTTCTATAAGCCGACTTTTCGTTGCATGTTGCATGATTTCTTCAGGATCGTGACGTCTTGAATTTTAATGGAGCACTGACTTAGTAACACTTCCTTGGTCAGTGTCCCTATAGCATTCAAGACGATCCTGAAGAAGCTAATTGCAATATGGGAGAAACTGTGGTTTATAGCAAACCACTAATGCGGTCTCAACTCGGAAACTTAAGTTTTCCATGAGAATGACTGCTAAAAATATCATTTTACGGTGATTCAATGTTTCAAATTCCGAAATCAATTTCAACACATATTATAGACATTTACAGATGTCTGTAACATTTTGCAAAACAGTCTTGCCCCCTAATCATAAGTCAACAAAAGGTTCATTCGTATCCAAGGCACCATTGACTCAGCATGTTGACTGAGAAACTTGCTAGACAATTCTAAGCCAAAAAGATATGAATAGGAGGCACGTTTGGTGGTTAGTCAAATGTATAGACTGTTCCACATTCTGAGTTATCACTAACCAGTCAGTGGCCTTTGGTTTACATATTTCATTTAGCATTAGCTTTCATCTTTTATTTTATAGCGCATCAGCATCTATAGCCACTAGCGCCCGGAGCCATCGTTGCGAACCGGACAGTGAGCTGTAGAGACTCGTTGGAATAGAAAATCTAAGGGTAGCACTGGACTGTCATGTTTTTTCTTATGATATATCTTCTCTAAATCTGAATGAAACTGAATTATGAATGGATTGAATAACTATAGGAAAATCATAGGAACGAAGTATTGAATAAATAGTGAATGGAATAAATAGGAAAATCCGCCTCTTCAGCGTTCACAACTTCAATTTTACGGCATCTGCCGCTCTAGCGCTACGGTTGTTCCACAGCGCATCTTATCCCGCCTATTACATCCACTTATATGTGACACAAGAATGAGTTACAACTTTCAGTCACTAAATTCCCATCATGAGCTACATCACGCTCCCGCCAAGAGCACTTAAAAACCTGTATAAGCCCGTCAAATTCAGAACTTATGTTAATAACTTTCAAAAAGTCTGAAATCAACTTCAAGAATCTAACAACATCTAGAGTTGGAAAACAACATTTGAAGAGTCTGGGAACTCTATTAAGAGTCTTGCAATCAAGAGCTTAAAAATATTGATAAAGAACGAACTCTCAGAGTTCATAAAAAGCAACAACTTTTAGCTAGTGATTCAATCAGTACAAGAAGTTTTCATTTAACTTTCTTCAAGAAGACCTTTTAAAGATCAGAGAGTGCTCTAGTAGAATCAGTTAAACGATTTTTACAACTGTGCAAGAGTTCTAACTGGGCTACTGGTTCTATCATCGGAATTTGCTCGGCTTCTCTAAACTTCAACTCAACTGAAGTCGTAAAATATAATTTTAAGTATAAGTGAGTAGTGAGTTTTAACATGATTACCACCATTTAACGACATTCATCATTTAAAAACACGATCTGTCACCATCAAAACAGAATATCTTAGCCATTTTAGGACTGCCTTTTTATGAATTTGTCTAGATTACTGTAAACTTGGATAGAACATTATGACCTCAAGTTGTAACTATCTAGGCAGCCGGACCATGCGACTCCGTGCGACTTTTCCTTGGTGGCTGCATAAGAGTTATAGTGTGTCCATTCCACTGATTCCGCGAGATTTAGCCGAACTAAAAGACCGTAAACCCCACGTGACCACTATCCATAGGTTAGAAATAAGAAATGAACAGTCAAATATAATTATAGTCTTACGATTTCATGGCCAGAAGCTAGAAGTTTACACCATTGTCCTTCTAGATCTATCACTATAATGATATATTTATAAATAAAATCTATAAATATAAACAAACTTAAATAAAGGTTGTGATAGCTCTATATTATTGTTCTGTAATAACAAAGCATACCCGACTATATATATATATAATAGTAGGTAGTAATGATAATATCTCATTCAAAACTAATATTGTATCCTGATGTTTTTTTTTTTAGATGATTATAAAATGAATAAGAAATGTAGGTGGGGATATAAATATCATGTCGGTAATGAATTATGATGTACGGATATATTATATGGAACGTATGTGTCACAATGTGTTTGTGGATGTTTGTATATGTATTGTGTGTGTGATTGTGTGAGGTCTGTTAAAGATAGTTAAATAGTTTTTATGCTCAATAATTTACTGCCGCCAAAAACTTTTACCACTACACCAAAAAGTGTACGCTTCCTCTTCAGACGCATTGCTTACTAGATTGATCACCATCATGGACAGATGTTATTTTTCACAGAACTCCATTTACCTTTCCACCAGTCATATATATATATATTATAATATATATATATCTTGTCTGAGCATGGAAACTCATCAATTTAACCTTTTCATAATTAGATTCTCTAAACGGTTTTCTTGATTTCTATTTTTTTATTGATTAAAGTTCACACATCATTTAGTAAGAAATCTCTAATTATTATTTATCATGTGAAAAATTTTCTATTAAAGTTTCTCACTCTCTTTCTAAATATATATTCAAATATACATTACTTTCTAGCTTTGGGTTCGCACCAGACACGAAGATTTCGGACAAAATACATCAATTTGAAATGCGACTTTATTGAGTGTTTTTCTTTTTCAGTTTTTGTGATTTTTCTTGAAAACGGCTTCAACGATTTTCTTTAAACTTCTTATACAATCTACCTACGTTAATCGCTAACACTTTTATTTCAAAATTAATTCTAGGAAAAATGTTCAGGAAATTAAGGGTTCTAAGGAGGGGAAATTGCGTTAAGATTCCCTCTAAAGTACAGTTGAGTATAAAATAATGTCCAATCACTTATATAAATTTAATATAAATTAGATATATTGTTTGAATTACAAATTAGAAGAAAATTTATCAACCGAATATGCGACTTATCAGATTAGATTTTTGATAATTTTTTTTTGGAATTATCTTAAAAACGACTATAACGATTTCCTATAAAATTGGTATGCTAATTGCATATATATAAACCTATCACTTTTATTTATAATATTTTTCCAAAAAAAGAAATGATTACAGGTAGTTTTGCGTAATTCAGGGCGTTAAATTTCAAATGTAGTATGGGTTTGCTTCAATTGGCTTGTGGACTTCAATGTAATATCTTAACTTTGATTTGCCTGGGTTGGTACTTGTCCCGCTGCCACCTGTATATTTAAGTTAGGATAAATGAGTAAAATTGGAATTTCAAAGAAAATTCGTCATTTTATATATATAATTGTCCTTCGCCGATGATACGGCAATCCTCTCCCAAAATATGGACCCTGTAATTGCCACCCGATCCCTTCAATCCCATCTTGAAATCCACGAACCCTGGTTCCGCAAATGGAAAATAAAGATCAACGGGAGCAAATCCAGTTACATACCATTCACTCTAAATCGCACAATACTCCCTCCAATATACATGAACCGTATTCCTATTCCTTCGGCAGACAAGGTGCGATATCTCGGCCTGTACCTTGATGAACTCCTTACCTGGGACCCATATAGTCGACTTCAGCGAAAAGAACCTAACTTCCGATAACGAATGATCAAAAGACTTCTTGATAGACGATCAAAACTAACTCTCTATCGAACAAAAAAACACTCTACATAGCTCTGCTCACATCTATCTGGACATACGGACTCGAACTATACAGATCAGCAATGCGCTCCAATCTTCATCGTATCCAATCCTCCGCACAATAATCGATGCTCCTTTTTACGTCAGCAAACACACTATCCACAGTGACCTAAAACTCCCCCCATTTGTCCTAAATCTCGCCAAGTCCTGATATATTAAATTCCATTCCAAACTTTTCCATCACTACAACCCATTGATCCGCAACCTGTCACATATAACAAACACTTCCTGCTAATCCTTCCCCGAAGACTTAAGCGCCGATGGCCTCGCGATCGCCTGATCGTTTGATAAAAAAAGGTGATCCTTCGAATTCGCTTCATCGGTGTCTTTACTAACCGACTTATGATGGTCATTGTTTGATGGCCCTCATTCAATTCTGTCAAGTCTTCAATTAGTTATTTTTTTTTTCTTTCTTTTTCAGTTTTGTTTTTTATTTATTTTATATTTTATTGTATTATTTGTTATATTATCATTGTCATCATCTCATTTGCTTGTTGTGTATGATTTGCAGTTGCAAATAAAATAAAGTAAAACAAAATATATATATGCGTATGCGTAATGCGTAATGCCTATTTTTTCAGGCGGGCTTAACGTCCAACTACCAAATTAGGTGTCGTGGACGGGGGCGGAAGCACGTACTTTACTATTAATATTTTTTAAACAAATATAAAATTTAGTTATACGCTGGACTCGAACTGGGGTCCTCCCCTTACAAGTCCATGCTCATAACCAATACACCAACACCCGCCC